>JANHAO010016923.1:0-14175 GCA_026873985.1 Saraca asoca
TATTGTAATTATTATTTTTTCATATGAAAATAAGTACTCATAATATTAAATAATAGGGCATAACAAATAATAAGTTAGAAATCGATCTTGACACGGGTGTTGAAATAGAGAATACGTGTCCGAACTTTTTAAAATTATGGACACAGTCCCAGAATCGAGCTTAACACGCGTGTTGAAATAAGGAACAGGTGTCTGAACTTTTTGAAATTACGGACACGGCCCCGACACATTTCGTGTCGGTGTCGATGAGTGTCGGTGTCAGAAACGTTTCCAACACGTGGACACGGCTACTATATAAAGTGTCGATGCATCGTAGGTTATTGTTAATCCTGGCCTAATTAAAATTTTGTAACCAAGACCCATATATAAATAATAAGATCCGATTCATTAATTTATCTATTTAACTATAATTATTTTTATATTATTTTATTTTAATATTTCTACTACTATTATTTTTTCATGACTACAACCTCTACCAATATTGTTGTTTTGTTATTAGTATTAGAAAATACTTTTTATTTTTAAATTTAAAAATTATATTTTAACATTTATCATAAAATTTTAATCCATTTTTATCACTTAATAGCACAAGAGTAGGAGTGAAAGTAGGCAAACTTGAATTAGACTTTGTCTAAAATAAGCTATGCCTACATAAAAAATATTTGACTTGAGCTAACTTATAAGTAGGGGTGATAATTTTTATACGACACAATAATCCAAAATGAATATAAGATTATTTACATAGATTCAAGTTGAAATTATAAGTATTTAGATTGTAAACAGATCAAGTTGTTTAATATAAATAATAAAGGGATTTTGTTAGGATTGGCTCAAAATTAAATGGGTTAATGCACCAACTTGCTTAAGAATTTATATAGAAGTTTTAAAAATATTATTCAAGAAATAATTAATAACTAAATATAAATAATTATATATAACAAAAAATTAAAGTATTAATAAAATGATAATACAAACTCAATCAAATATTTAATTAATAATTAAAATAATTTTAGTGAAACATAATAAGTAATTAAATTTGATAAATAAGCTTATAATTTCAATTTTGTTGAATGAAGTTATTAAACGAATTATACAGGTTGGATCGTATCAATATATTTAATATAATGGGTTGACTTGATAGACATAATTATTATTCGAGTCGATTTCAAGTTCAGCTTATTCAGGTTGTTACTATTTTTAACACAATGCAAACCCAACACATAAACTCGAATTGCTACCCTACCTATAAGTGTTGGTCCCAAAAATACTGATATTTAGATTGGATTCTAGTTAGTTTTATAACAGTAAAAGTCTTTGAACAAAATCATCAAAGTATATTTATTGGATAACAAGAATTCAATTGTAGTCATTGATTTACATATTATGCATAATTGTAGAAACAAGTAATCAATTGAAACAGAATATATGTGTAGCAATAAAATAAGTGCAGAAATGTAACAACATAAAATTTTTAAAGTGGTCCCACTTCAATTGAAACCGCAATTGAAGTGTATGTCCATTAGACCAAATCCTCATTCAAATGGTCACTTTTTATTAATAATTATAAGATTTAACTGGGCTCTTGCTAAATTATTTAGATATAAAAATTCTTTCACCTCTTAAAAAATATGATCAACCTCATAATTTCAGAAGATATTACAAAAATTCTCTACATCTTCAACTAATTATGATCAACCTCACAATTAAAGAAAATGCAAAAAGAAAATTAACCTCTTCCTTTGTATCTCAAATTATTATCAGCCTAGAAATCTAAATCTGAAACTAGAATTTACAAAAAAATAAAATACTTGGAATTGAGATGAAAATCTCAATTATCTATACTATGTTCTTCTCCAATTTGATCCAAGATTCACTTTGTTTAATGAAATCAATTGAGGCAGTGATAGATCAGTTTTAGCTCTATTATCTCTCTATTTTTCGCATTTGAAGATATGAAAGTTCTTATGTTTGAAATGAGGCTAGGTGGTATTCATAGTGTGGCAACTAACATTTGAAAAAAAAAACTAACTTTTAGACTGTGAACTGAATTAAAGTGGTTACCAATTATGAATTGATTTGTGAATTAATTTATCTATGAATATCATTAAGAATTTTATGATGAAATCGATGCATGAACACTATAGAGTGAATAGGTTATGAATTGATTACTTAATCGATTCAGGAAAATTTCTAACCTTCGGTAAAAATATTTTTCAAAAATAATTCTTCATGAATCGATTCATATATAGTTTCACAAGATTTTAGTATAAAATAATTCGTGAATCAATTCATACAGTGAAAAATAGTTTTTATAAAAATTGCACTTGTGAAAATATATTTGAAAACTTAGTTTGAAAACATTTGATTTCAATTCATTTTAAGTGATTTATTTCTACTTCAATTTAACTAGTCTGAGATACTTATTTGGATCAAATATGGATTAGAACATACTTACAAAAGATCCTAATAAAATCAATATAAATACAATGTCTAATGTGAATCTCTTAAGTATCACTTGGTCAACTTTGAACCTACAAACATACAACAAACACTAAAACATATAGTCAAATTCAAAATTATTTTTTAACATAAAAACTGAAGAATATGTGATAGCTATGCTAACAATCTCCCTAGCAAGGTTAACAATAAGTCCACCATACGTTTAAAATTTGGCTTGGCTTGGTTTCTGTATAAATTTTTCAAGGCTTGGCCCAATTTTAACCTATATAGGTCTATCAACTATTAGTAATTATTTACTAAAAATATTATTAACAACTATAATATTATAAAATAAATGTAAATATCATAATAAGAATTATAAATTAATCATTCAAATAATCACAATATAATACTGTAATATAGGCTAAATTAAGATAATGATATAAGTATTAAAATTCATTCATACACTTTTTAAAATGTGTATAATTTTTTCCTTTTTGTTATATATATTTAGACATTGTATAATTTTATATATAAAAATATAGACGTTGGTCTAGTAGATCAATAGGCTAGGTTTTAATTAATATAACCTATTTTATATAGTGGGTTATAAGTTAGCCCTAAACCTATTTTATTTTACAAATAAGCTAGATTAGGTTAAGCCAGAAATAGGCTAAGCACTAGGTACTTATAAGTCAAATAACCTACTTGCATAAGGAACACCTTTTCAAGAACATTTCATATTTAATGTCTTAAAACTTGTTTTTTTAACTTTCCTAGTTCCATATATTTTACATCTTACTTTTGTTGTCCCATTTTCATCTACCATTTCATTACATTGATCTTATGTTGCAAAAGTTTTATATCTTTTTTACCTTGAACATATTTCATTAAATTCCAAATCCTTAATTCTATTATCATCAAATAATATACTCATTGTCTAAAAAAATAAATAAATTAAGATATATTATTTTACAATTAAATAAATAGCCCATCAACTCTATGTTACAACCATAAGATAGATGAAAATGGAGAAAATAAGAAGAAACAACAAGGTGTTTGTAATGGAGTATGAAATATGGATGAATCTTTAATTATCATTTTGTTAAATATTTATTTCATACTCCATTATAAATACCTTGCTGTTTCTTCTTATTTTCTATATTTATTTTAATTATTGAATAAAAATATTAAGATAGATGAAAAAAAGATAACTATGTATGGATTTTTAATAACCCTTTTGTTAACAGATAAACATTCTATCAATTTATTTAGCTCGTTAAATATTATGGATGAGTTTGGATACCAAAGTTGAATAGATTATGATGGATTTATGGCTATCTATCCATTTTACAACCTCTATCTAAAACTAAAAAAACTATAATCTCAAGTTTTTTTGTTTTGGCAAGATGATGAGAACTGATAAGTTCTTAGCTTACCTGGGATATAGTTAAGGACATGTACAAAGAAAAGACACCTATGATGATGACTGAAAGACATTACAATGCTTAAGTTAATAAATGGATATGGTATAGGCAAGGAACTTATGAAAATATCTTAGGGTTTTAGTAGATACTTGATGTCTTTATATAAGCATGCAACCAAGGGGAAAAAAGTCTAGTAGGTGGATAGGGTTGCCTAGTTAGCCATTTTTGCGAATGACTGATATGGCATAGAGGTATCATCATATATGTGCGTTCATAGGAATGGTGGCTGGAGGGAGATTGATCGTACTGTACTAGATGTTAGGTGCTTATTAAGTGACCTATGAGCAACATGCGTAGGCAACCAAAAGCTTAGGACCAACCTACAAGTTGGGCAGTTGCAAATGATGCCAAGTTAGAATCAGGTTGTCACCCAAGGTTCTTTAGGTGAACATCAGTCGGTGAAAGGGCTAGTAAAATTTTGACATTATCACTTACCCCTTTATCCCTGGGGCTTTTTGGATAGGCTACCTGCTTGAGCTTATTGTCTTAGTAGCGACATTTCACTTGCTACGGTGCTGACATGTCTGATAGTTACCTTGAGTTTAATGTAACTTATGGCTGTAGGCATTGATTATTATGTGCTTTTTTAGGGACTTTATCATTGCAGACTTTTTGTGCTCTCTTGATCTCCACCATTGAATTTATTTTTTATTTGTGGAACAATCCTAGCCATTGGGTCTTTGGAGTATAAATTGCTTCTTCCTTCCCCTTTTCTTCACTTTAGCATTCAAAACCTCTAAGCTCTTCTTCCTTGCTTTTGTGATTTGGGACCCTGTGCTTTTTAATGTTCCTTTGGTTGTTGGTGATAGCACTTTCATCCTTTGGTTTTCAACTTTAGTTTTGGTAAGTTTTTAGTGTCCTTTTTTGTCTTGGCTGCCTTTTTTTGTTATTGTGGGTTCTTGCTTCTAGCTTTAGTTGGGTTTGTTTCCTAGATTTTATTACTCATGAGTGTTGCTCTTTTTCCTCCCAGTTCTTCTTCCACTTGCTTGACTACTAATCTCTGGGACATTTTCAGGTACATTTTTGCTAGCTTTCCTTTGTTCTTGACTTTTTGGTGTTGTGGTCATGTCTTCTTCAACATGGGTAGATTCTTTCTTTAGTACTCCTCCAATTTTCCCCATAGTCACTTCAATGTATTTTAAGAATTATAAGGACCCAAAAGTATCTGTTTCTATTTGAAGTCCTTTTTTTTTCATCTTTTAGATCACCTTCTCCCTTGGGGATGTCTTAAGCATCTTCTTAGTCTTTCTCTTTTTTATATCTTGCATCGATGATCGATGTCACTCACTTAACTTTGGGAGACAAAGTAGAATCATTGGGTGAAGGCTTTAGCCACTTGGTGGTGTAAAAAGTGGTCACTAAGAGTTTGTTATGGTTTTTGATAATGAGGATATTGAGGTATCTAGTTCTCATGGAATTACTGGGGTAGGCATCTCAACTTTAAGAAATGTGTATGCCCATGTCGTTCACCTTTTAAAGCTTTTACCAGTCCGGAGATCTCATCGACATGATAGTTATGAGAAGGCTGTAAACTTTATTGATGAAAGTGTAAGGTTGGATTTTGTTGATGTTGTTCATTAAAACATAGTCTTAAATGCAAGCCTTTATAATCAAGTAATCTTAACTCACATAAAGCAAAAATTTATATAGGAAATCAATATGAAGGGATGATCCATTTTGTTAGCTCTCATCTAGATAAAAGGGCATGAAGTTATGACACAAGGAACTACTTTATGTACTACATGGTCATCATGCTCAAGTTTTGAGTAATCCCCTATTTCCAAATTTGAGAGGGAGTTGATGAATGCTATTAGGGTAACCCTGTCCCAATTTTCTTAGACCATTTGGGGTCATCATTAAGTGTTTTCAGGTGATTAGGAGGTGGGTTGATCACCCTCATGACCTTAAACCTTTTTGTCACTTTTATGTCAGGAATTTATGTAAGGGTTATATTTATTTCTAAGAAAAGACCCAACCTAGCCGCTACAGGGGTTTGAAGCTTATCACAAGCCTTTTGTCCAATCCCAAAGATTGGTAAAATAGTTTCTCCCATATTGAAGTAACACAAGTTTCATAACTTTTGCCTTGCTAGTTTAATAGAGAGGTACTGTATTATTTCCTAGTCAAATGGTCTTACCTTCAGCAGAATCTTACATTTATGAGTGTAAAGGGTTATGTGACAAGTAGTTATCCTACCACCATTGAGGTGATCTTGGGGGCTCTCCTAGTGAAAAGTTTTAACAATAATGCCAAAGTTCTTATTGGTTTTTACTTTGTGTTGGTTTGTTTACTTATGAATCAGAGCCTTACCGATTCTTGTTTGTTTTGTTTTTTAGAAGTCTATTTGCATGATATAAGTACCTTTCACCTTGTAAGTGTCCCTTATCATGATAGTGATTTAGCTAGGTGGTTTGTGACATCCCCTTTGACCAAGCCCATGAAGATAGAGAACACCAAGAATGGGAGGCCAAAAGAAAGAGCTCTGTGGAAGAGAATGCTTCAATAATGAGTGATACATAAAAGACCATCATGATAAGGGTGATTGATGTGGTCATAGAAAAAAGATCATTGTCAAGATAAGGATGATGAGGCACTTAAGCAAAAAAGGAGTCAAATAGAAGCTACCACAAAGCTTATTATTAACCTTGATAGTTCATCCATACCTTTTTCCAATTAACACACCCAATAGATTCAAGTCCATGCTCGCTCCTTTGGTCTACTTAGGCCTATCAATGAGGTTTTGAAGAGTGTTTATATAGCATTAGATAAGGTACAAAGGGTTATAGACTTGGCCCTTATTGAGCTCCTTTAATTGAAGGTGAACAAGGGGGCTTGTTTTAAATCCAAGCAAACATCACTCTAGGAGAAAAAAGGAGGTAACGATCAAAGTAGTCAAGGAGAGGGACTTGATTATTTAGAACTTGTCTACCTATGATGCTAAACTGGCAGAGCTTTAAAAAGAGGTGTGGGTCATTTAAGCTTAAGTCTGAACTTCTTTTGGGAATTTGATAAAGGAAAATGGTGACTGGATTCAAGCAGAAGGGAAGTTAGCCACTGTGGAGGAAAAGGCAAAGATAGATGTTTTCAAAATTCAAGCCCTGAAGACTCGTACAAACATCCTAGAGGAGGATGAGCTAAAGAATTTTCACAAGTCTTAGAATAATGCCATCTACTAGATCAAAAGGTATAATCCAGGGGTCTAACTCAACTTGTCTAAGTTGAATTGGTTTCATGATTACTTGGTCAACATTGGGGAGGATCCACTTGAGAATCAAATAATAATGAGACTTTTCCTAATCCCTTAATTGGTAATAATGGCATTTCCATTAACCTGACGGTGGTGGTAATGGCTATCATGTTAGGCTGGATAGTGAGTAGGGGGTAGCTAAAGTAAAGGCGAGCAAAATGTTGTAGCTCTTAACGCAGTGGATAGAATGGCTGATATTGGCATGCAAAGTTCAAATGGCTGATATGGGCATGCAAAGTTTGAACCTTGTTGGAAAGGTTGCTGCTTTGACCATGGCCGAGGATGTTTGAAGGCTTCTACATGTTAGGGTATTAAACTTGTATTGGTACTAATTAACTTTTATGGGTGTTTATGCCTAAATATTTTAATACTTTATTGGCATTCACCTAGGACAAGTATTTTGAATTTTATGTTTAATATGCATGTTTTCATCTTGTGTGTACTTGATTGTTTCTACTTTTTTGCAATGCATATCTAGGAGCTCTAAAGCTAAACATTTGTCTTGTTTTCCTATGCTTGCTTATTTGTATGTTTGTGTGGCATGTATTTGGGGGCCCCAAAGACCAAATGGTTTATATCTCTATGTAGTGGGTTCCAAAGACCTTGCATGATATGATATGTTGGCTTTAAAGGTCATTTGTATACATGTGATTTTGTTATGGTCACCTTATACTATTATATTGTCATTATAATTGTTGTTCGATTCTTTGGTCGATACTCATTGTGTGGCATTCTTTTCAGGTTCCAAAGACCAAACATGATATTGAGTTTTGATATCAGTTGTTTAATAGAAACTAACATTGTAATTTTTCTCATATTTATAAAAACACTACCACACTTATCTATATGTCAGTTTACCTTTCATTTGACGTCTATTTTATAACGTTGTTTCTACATTCTATAGTATTGATTGGTGTTATTACAAATTTAATGATGTGTTCTACCTACTTTGTATTAAGAATATGATATGTCTATATAATGGTGATAATACTTATATCTAAATTCGATTTGTAGGTTTTGTCTTTGTTAGTCAATATAATAGTTATATGTTTTAAAACTATAAATAAAACAAATGTAGATTTAGTACTGGTGATGCTAATCATTTTTTAATTAAGGTCGAAAAGGAAGAGTTTCCCCAAAATCAATTATACTTTATATTGGAGCGGATTTACCTTTGATGTATATATACCAACTAGTTTTACACTAATAATATTCAAGTAAAATTGGATAGAAGCTTTATGGTATAAAATAGAAAAAAAATGGTAAATTAGTAATTGTGACTCAACTTCTTACTAAGAAAATATATGTGAGGTCCAAAGATAATTTTTCTTTCATTTTCCTATGTAACATGCACCGTAAGTTAACCTAATTTCTTTTTCTTTAAAATTTTTGCTTATGACTGGATTTACTTTAAACAACCATTTATAAATTATAATTTTTAAAAATTTCACTTATTAAAAAATAATAAAAAAAGTTATTAACCATCTTTTCAATAGAGAAAACTAAAGCTGAATATATTACATAAATCAATACCAATTGACTCTCGAAAATTTTTCAATTATAAGTATCTTTATAAAGATCAAAATCCTACATATACCATCATTTTTATCCTATAAAAGATATTAAGTATACCGTCTTTTTATACTATTAAAATGTTAAATATAAATATAAATAAATAATTAATTATCTATGGATTGATTTAATATGACTCTTATTTGATAGTGTCAATAATTATGTTTGAACCCTTTAATCAACAAAACATTTTCAATACAAGAGTAAGGGTCTTTACTTACCCTAACTTCACCAAGAACTTGGCCTTTAGCATTGTCTCCAAAAGTGACATGTACACCATTAGTAGGCAAAGTGAATAGAACTTGAACTTGTCATTGGTCATGTATTAAGAGCACTTACTATCAAGGAACCATATATTGTTTTAGGACCTCCCACATACCTACACAAGGAAAATATTCTTTAGATGAGGACACTCAAGTAGTCTTAGGTCCACTAATGTTAGCTCTACTAGATAAAGCCTTTAGTACCCATACTAATTTCTCACCAATGCTTGGAACATAAGTATTCTTTTTGTGATCACAAAAGTGAATGCTATGACCTTTTTGCCCACAATAGAAATACCTTATGTAAGGTTAGTTACCCATGTTTTTCCTAATAAGGTTTTTATGAAAAGAGTTTTGTACACATGGCTTAAATCAGAGACATTCTTTATTGAAATCACACATTTGGCTTCCTAGCAAAACATCAAGTGTTTTCTTGCCATTGTGAACTTTTCCAGCATTTTATTCAAATCATCAATTTTTGTTTTAAGAGTTTCACAAATATCACATCCTTGAGATGATAGCTTAAGGTTTTTCAACTTATTTCAATAACTTATTATTTTCTTTTTGCAAATTTTCAATGTCAACTGTCAAAGAAACAATGATTTTCTTTGAAAGATTAGCATTCTTTTTGGCCTTAAGCAAATTATCATAGAACTCACTATATAGATTATCAATATCATCATTAGATTAGGTAGAGTTATCATAATTTACCTTAGCATTATCATCTCCCATTGCCATGAAACAAAGCAATGCCTCTTCATCTTTATCATCTTCTCAAGCAAAATCTATATCTTCATCTCCCCATGTGACAAGATAAGCTCATTTGAACGGTTGCTTATTTTGCATCCTCTTATTTTCTAAAAGTCTCTTAAGATACATAATATAGTTAAGTTTGACATGCCTCAACTTCTTATACTCAAAGTAAGTAGAAGAGGAAAGATTGTTTTGTTCTCCTTTGTTTGCATTTCTTCTTAAGGGAAGAGCTCTTCTTCTACCAACAACTTTGTGAGCTTTCAAAAGTCTTTAGTACTTCTTGGTAAGGAGAGACAAATCATTTTCTAAAGATATATCATTGAAATCCTTCAAACTTTCCAAATCATCCTTTTCTTCCTTAAAAGTTGCAACAGTTTTGAGGCCAAATTTTTATCCCTTCTATCAATATCATTTTTCAAATATCTCTTGAGCTCTATCTCATGCCCTTCTAAGTTACCAAACAACTCTCATAATGTTAGCATTCCCATCTTCATGGATTCCTTGACTGTAGTAATATTTAATTGTCATTCAATGGTTAATGAGTGAAGAACTTTGTGAACTAAATCAACATTATCGAATTTCCTATTAAGAATATGCTCAAATGGTTAATAATTACAATAAACCTTTACACCATATCCTTGATTAATTCACCATCATTCATTTTGAATAATTTAGATTGTGACACAAGTATATGAACCTTTAAAGTCATAACTTATGGTCATGCCTACATGGGTAACTTCAAGAGCATCCCACATTTCCTTAGCAATAGCACAATTGGATACCTTTTTTGTACTCACTAGGCCATAGGGAATTGGACACAATCTATTTGACCTTAGCAGCCAGTAAGTATTTCTTTTTCTCTTCTTTACTCCAACTACTTCTAGGTTTCAAAATGGTTATACCATTTTCAATTTTAGTTGGAAGATTGCATCCACTTTCTACTATTTCCCACATATCAATATCTGTAACTTCAACAAAATCTTTCATCTTTGTTTCCAATATGCATAGTCTTGTCCATTGAATCTAAAGACTTTGGTAAGATACTAGAACCCCTTAAATATAGTGGATCCTCTTGAGGTAGTTACACTTTGATACCAAGAGTCAAGTTCTGATACCAAATGTTGCCATGAATTCGACCAAGAGAGGTTAAATTAGTTTTTAGATTTTACAACTTTGAAAACATTTTTCAAAAACGCCTTTTTGAATTTCAAAAGATTTAATCACTTGGAAACAAATGATAAGTAGTTCAACACCATATTTTCAATAAGCCATGATTTATAATATCAATAATAGAACTTCAATATGAACAATAATGAAAATCAACAATAAAAAGTACAAAAATTAAAAATGCATAAAATAAAGTGTATGGATAAAGAGATTCAAATGCAAATTTTTAGTGGTTCCCCCCTGAAAAATCATTTCCAAGGGCATGCATCCACTTTCAAGTTACAATCAAACTTGAATTTATTAAGAATTTGTCCTTCCAAGTTTAAATAATCACAAGGAGAATCTTTTATGGCAATTATAATGACTACAATTGAAAAACTCTTTGAGAAACTCACTTAAAGAAGAAAACACAAGAGCTCTCCTACTCTTGCTAACCTAAGGTTGGCTAGCCCTAGAACACCTTGAAATTTTTAAAATGAAATGAAAAAAATTGCAAGAACTCAGAAGTTCAAATTACAACTTGAATCATTAAAGGTTAAGATGTCGGGAATAATATATCAAAAACATCAAGTTTGTATAACAAAATTCTAAAATTTTTTCCTAAATTTGGATCATGTTGTCTATATAGTGATGTATAATTCAAATAAGTCTAAAACAATAATTTGAATTATACCTTCCTGAGAGTTATTCCTAAAATTCTTAATTTTCACATATGAATTTGATCTCCAAGCATTTTTACGAACTCTCCAACAAGCTTTTTTCAAGTAATTCCACAATCAAGTCTTTTAGTATTGTTGTCAAGTAACTCCTTCAAATTTGATCTTCAACACCAATGGTGATTCACACAAACCAATTTGGTCCAAAGTATCCACCAATATTCATGTAATAGGTAGCATAGGAAAATCAACCTCTTAGCTTATGAGGTGCTATCTTACCAATGAATCACATCATCAAGCTAGGATTCATGTTAGAATGCAAAAAGGAGAAGAAAAAAGAGATCACATAGGAAGAGTTTTAGGTGCACAACTATGTGTGTTCTCTTATGTTAATTGCTTGTAAAAATGCTGGAATCTCACTCGTTTAAATAAAAGAAATTGGAGCATAACCCAAAATGGAGAGCAAGTGAATGATGCACAAGCAATTTCACCCTTGCTTGTGCCATCCAATTCACCAAGTGGATGTGTTGCATAGTTAGTGTTGATTCTATAGGTTTATATGCTACCCTCTTGGCCTAAAGAGTCCACACTTTTTACTTAGGTCATAATGAGTTCAAATTCATTAATCCTTATGCACCATCTTTTGTGTCCAATAAGCTAAACTCCTTTTATGAGTCCAAACTCATAAATTCTCTTATGTAATTATAAAATGATTCTTAAACTACTTTAATTCACTAATTAAAACAACTTTTTAAGTGAGGAACCATTTCTCCACTTATGATCTCCTCTTGACTTAATATAAATGTTCTCATAATATTTAAATACTAGCACTAAAAATTTATTATTATTTAATAATTGTAATCTCTATTAAAATTATTCAATCATTAATTAATTAATACTTTTAATTACATTAGAATACTTAATTAATAATTTTAAATTTTCAAGATGTTCATTAATTTAACACATGAATTTATAACATTTTGCATTATAACTTTTTCTTTGTTCTTATGTATGATCCATTAAGTTTCCATGCATGTTGACAATGAATTTATTTACAAGTTTTTAAAATTCTTTTTAATTCAAACATAATTTCCCTAAATTGTTCAAATAAATTCATAAATCACCCAAATGCTAAGAATAGATTTTGGAAATCAAAACCTTTCATGATAATCTGTTAACATGTAATTCAATCACATCATCTTTTGATATTCAAAATTAACTTAAGGTATGGTTCAAGTGTCAATTCAAATTTGGATATCCAATTATAGGTGCATATTTGACAACTATGTACCATCTTTTAATCAAACATGCATAAAACTCCTTTTATATCAATAACTGATTATATATAAAACTTTTTTTTTTGTATCAATCAATACATAGACTTATGATTTTCATTATAGCATAAATGTCAAAACATCTTTGTAATATCTTTCTTTGCTACTAAAAAGGATGAATTCTTTCTTAATTAATCACTCTCTTCAACTACTTTATGTTACACCCAAAATTATTCATATATACCCTTTAAGAGTACAAGCCTAGAATAAAATTAAATTACACAACTCCATACATAAGATACTATGTTGATTTCAAGTCTAAGGATCACTTATACTACCTTTCATATGAGAAGTCCATTAACACACAGTAAGATTTCATATGGTTTCTCATATCAAGTTAATCCTATTATATGTTTTATAACATATACCCATATGTTTTATCCAAGTATCAGTATATCAAATAGTGTATGAAATTACTATATTTTTTTAAAAGAATATGACAAAACATATGCTAGTTTACTCATGAATAATTGATATTCTCTTTTCTCAATTATTCAATAATCAGAAATATTTAAAAATATAATTATATGTATAAATTATCTCATAATTATAGTCCTAATTGAAAT
Organism: Saraca asoca; assembly: GCA_026873985.1. Classification (NCBI taxonomy): domain Eukaryota; kingdom Viridiplantae; phylum Streptophyta; class Magnoliopsida; order Fabales; family Fabaceae; genus Saraca; species Saraca asoca. The sequence goes on from JANHAO010016923.1 coordinate 13,485, forward strand.
TAATTTATACGCAATTATATTTCAAGAAATTTATCCAATATAATATATATATATATATATATCAAAACATATATATATATATACTGGGCAAGACTACTATGCCCCAGATAAAACTGGGTTATATATGCTCAAGACATATGATGACAGAAGGATGATAAAGAGAATTTTAAAAGTGAGAAATAAAAACACATAATCAAATTTCTGCAACATATTAAAAGTTCAATTAATGTCATTTAAAAAATCAAAGAGCAAGGCATTTTTACTTCTGTAAAAAAATATGCAAATTGTAATTTTGAGCATTTTTAGATAATATGTAGAAAAACTACTTTTACAAGGATTTAGTTTGCAAAAATTACTTTCTTACAATTAGGTTTTATTTTTGGCAAATGAGGTTTAAAACTTAAAGCAGTTTGTGCTTGAGTAGTTTGAGTGATTTGATGAAGTTTTTGAATTCGAATTTTCTTATTGTTCATATAAAAAAGCTGTTGATTAAATTATATTATATATAATATATAATGAATAATCTATATAAATTTATTTCATAATTTATATTGAATAATTATTAACAAATTAATAATCTTATAAAATTTAAATATCAATCGAGAGAGATATTAATTCTAACTATTAATTACATTAATAATACTATGCTAATCATTGTTATTTCAGTCATTAACCTATTAAATAGATTCAA
>JANHAO010016924.1:0-14175 GCA_026873985.1 Saraca asoca
CTAAACTCAGCTGCAAACATGACAATTTAACTCTTACAATGCTAAGTATGAGGCCAATTAACTATGTCAAATCTTGTGTTATCAGATACGTGCTTTGATTTACTAGCTGAGCCTTGTTCTTAAGGATCTGAAGTTGGTACTTTGACTCGTGTTGACTAATGACCTTAGCTCGTGTTTAGTGATCTGATGTCTTGAATCAGTGGCTTCAATCCTAGATAAGCTGGGCCTTTGTTAGCTGAGTCTATCCATTAAGCTTTTACCAGCCCTTTGTGTGATTCCGGAAATACCCATAACATTAGCTTTCCCAACTCTTAGTTCATTCTACAAACTAGGAGCTGAAGTTTTGTTGGTAAAAGCTTGCAATTCCAATCTGCAATGTTGTTGTTTTATTTGTGCCAACTTATGCCATCATTACGATATTTAATGTGCACATTTTTTCATAGCTATCAGTGCAGCAATGGCAGAGCCTTATTTTTCATTGGACCATTAGATTGAGGGCAGTTGATCAGTCTCCTAATCTAGTGATAAGGTTGATCGAGTTATATAAGGTGAGGAAAACCTTTCTTTCCCTCTCACTTGTCATTTTTGAAAACCTACGTTTCAATTTCTTTCTTGTCTCTTAAGTTCTCAGCCAGTTACCACCATTCTTCATCCTTTTTGCTTCACCAAGTGTTGTGAAAGCAACTTTTAGATTTCGATTTTGCCAGAGGTTGATTATGCTCATCGTATTTCTTTCAGGACTTGTTTCATCAATTTAGTAAGTTCTCTGACCACGACCTTAGTTCTGAGTTTTTATTTTTTTTTTCTAGATGCTTTGTTTTATGATTTTTTGATATCTGGTAGCTTAGTTTAGTAACTTAGGAAATTTTTTCCTTTTGATTGGTTTTGTAGTGTGTTTATTTGCGTGCTTTTCATTGTTTTGTAAAAACTGGTACACCATCTGTTTGATAGAGTGCCTATAGGTCTTGAGGTTGTAGATTGTCAAGCTTAGCCTTTTTTTTCTGTTTTCCTAGTTTTAGCAACCTAATAGGTTTATTGGTTGAACCCCCCATGTTTTCAATGGTCTAGGTCTTAGGTGTGGTAATATGAGGCATGTATGGACTGCTGCAGAGGACATTCCCTGCTAGCTTTAGTTTTTAGGTATGGTATACTTTTAATGACCTAATTATTCCTTCTTTTATGTAAATGGTAGGTCATAGACACCTAGGTCACTAGGTAGGAAGTGCTAACGATTCTAACTCTCCAGCCCGAAGTGGGGAGCTGATGCATTTTATAGATAAGGTGACATCTGGGAGTGGTGAGGTCGCCGAGAGGTTTGTTGCTCATCTTGATCCTATTGAAGGTTAGCAAATCACTGAAAGTGAGAGGTCCCCAGACTGCATAGAGTTCACACACCACCCTTCAATCATTAAGCTTAATGAGCTTAGGGTATAGTCAAAATATTCCGTCTTCCTAAGGGCTGTCATGTTATGGCTCCTTCTTTTGATGACCACATGGCTTATCCAGCTCCAGGATTTGTTGCTATTAGCTCCCACCATCTTACTGTTGGGCTCAGGTTTCTAGTCCATCCCTACCTTGTAAAACTGTTGAATAAGCTAAAACTCTGCCCCTTTCAACTTACACCAAACTCGTATTCTCAACTCACCTCCCTCGCTCTCTTGTACCTTAGGAATAATCTTCCTCCTCTTTTGGCCAAGGTTCTTTGCTATCTATTCAGCATCAAAAGTGTGGGGTAGAATGATGGGATTTACTACTGGATAACTTGGCGAACCAAGTACAAAAGGATCTTGTCACAAGGTGATGCTAAGGGTAAGTCCAATATGGGAAATTATAAAACCCACTAGTTTTATATTTCCTGCCTGTCTCTGTGTCATCTTCAAGTTTTTATTTTGTCCTTACTCCTGGTAAGTGAGCTAAGGATGTGCGAGCTTGTATGAGTTCATATTTTATTCTCTAATTCTAACATTTTGTTTCATTCTATAAATAGAGCTGGCAAGGAGAAACCAATGTTAGAGGCTGAGGATGTTGAAGTGCTAAGCCAGTTTGTTACTGTAGACAATCTGAAGAATGATCTCAAATTCAATGAGGATCTCCTATGCTCACATAAGTTACTCTAACTTTAAACATTAAACTCACCAAAGATATTGGAGCTCGCCAACCCAGGGAGGTCGGCCCAGCAAACTTTGAGGAATACAAAAATGTGTTGAGGCTCAACCTCCAGATGCCATGAACTTTTCGCTCTACTTGGTCTATTGGCCATGCTATGACTTCATCAGCTCCTGCTACTGCTACAGCCCATGCTATTACAAATCAATCTTCTCTAACTATAGTAGTAATGTCCCCTCAAGTGCTGGTGCCTACTTGGTGACTTGAGGCGATTGAGGCAATTGAAGTCACATCCCCATTTGAACCGCTTGCTAAAAAATAAAGGATAGACAAGGGAAAGAAAGTTGTTGCTACTGTAGAAGAAGTGGCACCTGAGGTCAATGTTGAGGAATGACTTGGCAGCCTTAGGCCAAAAATGAGGGAGTATTTTAACCTCCTCCTAGAAAATGTTGAGCTAATCATGGGGCCTCATAATAGGGCCAAAGCATTAGAGGCAGAGAAGTGCTCAGAGGAAGGATTGATGGGCTATACAGCTTCTCATGTCTTGCTAGTAAGTAAAGTACTTTCAACTTGGTTCTCCTACCTCTTTGTAATCTGACTTAATCATTTGATTTTTCAGGGCTTGCTGGTAGCAATAAAGTTGAAGAAAATGCTTTGAGCTTGGGATGAGATGAAGGAAAAGCTTGGGAGTGACCTGACTGCCACAACTGTTGAGGCGTTAGAACTGAAGGAAAAAGCTAGAGACGTCAAAGTCACTAAGGAAAAGGCCAAGAAAGCTTTATCTTGCAAGGTGGCAGATCACGAGGCTATCACATCTAGCCTTAATAAAGTGGTTGATGAGCTAATGAAAGTAAAAGGTGAGTTGGATGTGACAGTGCAGCGAGCTAAGGCTACCGAAAGGAAATATGAGGTGGCCAGGGATGAAGTTGCTTTGGCAAAAGAAGAGGTTGCATGAGCTAAGGTGAAAACTGCCATACTAATTGCGAGAGCTAAAGATAAGGTGGCATCTGAGGCTAACGTTGGCTTCTTATTCACCTTATAAGAGGAGCATTTGGAGATGGATTTTTCCTTTTTTGATAGGAATGTTCTCAAGTTCATTAAAGGATTCGAGGAGGATGCAAAGGCAGCTTCTCGTGATAGGGGTTCATTATTAGCAAGTAGAGCTTCTCCGGCTCAAAACCTGATTAGAAGAGAAAGTAACTCACAGGTCGTGGAAACTATTGATGTTCAAATGATGGTCGACCTGCTCGCCTCATGTATGGACCCTCATGCTCAGGGCACAGCTTTTAAGGGCCAGTCTCCCTTATAGGCCATGATAGTTTTAGGCTTATTCTGATCTATACTTTTAAACTCTCATATGTACATTTACCTCATTAAGCGAGGTTTTTTTTAATGAATTTTTCCTATTTCTTTACTTTTCTAAGTGCATCATGTTGGATGTTTTGTATGTCACAGAAAATAGATTCTGACAAATCATAGATTAATGAATATTAGTCAAATTGGATGACCAATCAGCCATACTAATGTGTTTCAGCTTATAAATCATGACAATGTATATTTGTTAGTTATGATAATGTATATTCATCAGGCCAAAGTAGATTACACAAGTTATGTGCCCAAATAGGTCACATAAGAGCTGTGCCTCAACTAACACAAGTCAAGTGCTTAGATAGGTCATGCCACAGCAATCACGTTGCTTAGTGGGTCACATGAATGCAATACCTAGTAGTTAGTGTCATGTATGAGGTTCCAAGTAGTAGGTCGTATACGGTGTCAGGTAGTAGGTCGCAGGCAGTGCCAAATAGTTGATCACATACGGTGCCAAGTAGTCGATTGTATGCAGTGTTGAAGAGTAGGTTGTATGCGGTGTCGAATAATAGGTTGTATACGATGTGAAGTAGTAGGTCATATGTGGTGTCGAATAGTAAGTCACATGCGGTGCCAAGAAGTAGGTCATATATAGTGTTGAATATAGGTCATATACAGTGCTAAGTAGTAGGTCGCATGCGACGCCAAATCATAGGTCGCATGTAGTGCTAAATAGTAAGTCACATGCGGTGTTGAATAGTTAGTCACATATGGCGCCAAGTATTTGGTCACATACAGTGTCGTATAGTAGGTCATATACAATGCCGAATAGTAGGTCACATGTAATATCAAAAAGTAAGTTGCATGTAATGCCAAAGAGTAGGTCATATGCAGTACCAAAGAGTAGGTCATATGTGGTGCCAAATAATAGGTCACATGCAGTGCCAAGTAGTAGGTCTATGTGGTGTTAAATAGTTGGTCACATATAGTGCCAAATAGTAGGTCATATACTGTGCAAAATAGCAGATTGTATGCAGTGTCAAGGAATAGGTCATATGTGGTACCGAATAATAAGTTACATATAATGCCAAAGAGTAGGTCGCATGCAATGTTGAATAGTAGGTCGCATACGATGCCAAGAAGTAGGTCATATGTAGTGCCAAATAGTAAGTCATATACGATGCCAAGTAATAGGTCGTATGCAATGCCAAGTAGTAGGTCGTATGAGGTGCCTAGTAGTAAGTCATATACAGTGTCGTATAGTAGGTCATATGCGATGTCGAATAGTAGGTCACATATGGTGCCAAAGAGTAGGTCACATGTGATGCCAAAGAGTAGGTCACATGTAGTGCCAAAGAGTAGGTTATATGCAATGCTAAATAATTGGTTTCATATGGTGCTGAGTAATAGGTCGCATACGATGCCAAATAGTAGGTCACATGCAGTGCCAAGTAGTAAGTCATATACGATGCCAAATAATTGGTCGCATATGATGCTGAGCAATAGGTCATATACAGTGCCAAATAGTTGATCGCATATGATGCCAAGTTTTTGCAAGTACGTCAAGTTAACTGCCTCTTTCAGATTAGAAGGGCGAGTGCTCACTTCTGGATTAGAAGGATGATGGCTTGCTTCCAGATTAGAAGGGTGATAATTCGCTTTCGATATAGTATTCTATTAAAATTTATTTAGAAATTAGTAAATAGTTATAAAACCTTAGAAACTATATTACGGGATTAGAGAAGCAAACTCATGTTCATTGATTATGTGGACATAGATGTTTAGCATTCTAGGCTCATGGCTCTCTACTAAAAATCACATCAACCTTCTTCTCCCTTATCCCTAGCCTGACTTCATCATCATAGCAGTGTCAGACTATGTGTTATTCACCTCGCACATGTCCAAATCCATTGGGGGTTAGGAATCTAATGGTAAGTGTCCTAGTAGATGTGATCATGTTCAGGTCATTAATTACAGGTCACCTCAATACTGCATTATATGCTGAGGGACAGTCGATGATCAGAAAATTTACCAGTATTGGCTTGACGACCTGAATCCCCAAGAGTGATAGGAAGCCTAATCCACCCTACTGATACTTATGCATCTCCAGTAAAGCCATAAAGAAACTCTGAGGAAGGCTTTAGTTAGCTTGTGCTCAAACCCATCTGCTCAAAACAACCCTTGTACATTATGTTCACTGAGCTGCCTGTGTCGATCATAATTCTTTATACTTTGGCATTACCAATTCTTGCTCAGATAACCAGTGCATTGTTATAAGGAGAATGCACTGCTCGTGCATATTCATCTGCAAAGGTGATGCTGTCTGAGGTCATCCTTACTTTCTTGGTGGGGCCTTCATACTCATTGTGTCCCCTGAGCAAGATGTGATTTGTTTCCTGTACGCAGCATTTATGCAACCTGTTTGAGGTACTCACAATATGTGGCCCACCATGAATGGTAAATATAATTCTTACCAAGGGTGTGTCCTGTTCAAGAGTCTATTGGCACAGCTACTATACTGGTTGTTGATGCTGCTATGGTTGTTGTTTTGCAATTCTCACCACATAATCTCTTAAATAACCTCTCTTGATCAAGTCCTTAATTGCATCTTTTAGTGCCCTACATTCTAAAGTATTGTGCTCAATTGCATCATGATAAGCATAATACTTGTTCTTGTTTCTGAACTGGTCAAGAGTCTTTATGGGGCTGGGTTTCCTGAGATCCTCCCTATCCTTCTCTATCACAAAGATCCTTTTTGAAGTGTCTGGTAAAATGCTGTAGCTGTCATGGTGACCCTTACACTGAGATTGCTTGTTCTTGGCCTTCTTTGCAACCTGATTTTTGAGGTCATCATCCTGACCCTCCTTGATGTTCCTAACATTGCCCCTTTTTTTCTCTAGTTGGAGCTATTTGCCTTGTCCTCGGACTTAGGGCCAAAGGTATCCTGCTACCTGATCTCTTTGGCAGCTCATTCGCAGAATTCCTCTAGGTCCTTCACTGGAGACTTGTATATGCTCTCATATAGCTTCTCATCTTTACAGAGTCCCACTGAGATTGCTGTCAAGATGCTCTCATCTGATGGATTCTTTATGTTATTGACTTCATGTCTAAACCAGATTATGTAGTCTTGCAGTGATTTATTCTTTCACTAAAAAACTATCGCGAGGTGGCAAGGTGGTGTGAGCTACCTTCTCAGTGCCTTGTATTGGTTAATAAATCTCCTCTGGCATTCTTGCTAACCATCAATGCTATGAGCTTTTAGATTCCTGAACCATGTTCAGTGTATATCTCCTAGAGTAGCTAAGAAAACATGGCACTTGACTAATTGATTGGTCGTCTGAAGATCCAACTGCACGTTGAATGCATCCAGGTGGTCGTATGGGTCACTATCCCCATTGTATTGTGGGATAGCGGGAATTTTGAACCTGTAAGGGAGAGGCTTTCTCTTAATCTCCCTGGTGAATAGCGTCTTTCCCTCGTAATGATCTCAATGGTCCTGAGTTTGAGGGTGTTATTCTAATTGCTCCATCCTCTAAAATAATTCCTCTACCATATGGTCTTGAGCCTCAGACCATCAGCTAGAAGATGGCCGGCTTCTTTTCTTGTCGTCAGAGTGGTGATCTGACGTTTTGTGTTTTCTCTGCTCATAGACCAACGAGTTTTGATCTAAAGCATGCCTCCTATTTGACCTGTTTGAACTTTTAGCACGACGCAAGCCCCTACATCACTGATGATCTCCTTCATCATCCTCACTAACTCGATGGACTTTCAACCTTAGTCGTGAGTTAGTAGAGCGAGCTAAATGAGTGTTCTGAAGTACTTCTTTGGTTGGCCTCTCTTCTTAAGCTTCTTCTCATGGTTATTGGAGAGCTTCTTTCTATGCAGCACCCCCAACCTGCTCTCATGAGCTCTAGGCTTGTGCCTAAGTCAATGCTTTAACCGTCTCAGCCAACTCTCTCATCATGTTCTCAAGCACTTCGTGATGCTGATGCCATGCTTGAATTTCATTAGTAACAGCAAGTTGGTGTGGTGCTGTTGGGGACATGCTAGCAGCAACACCTATGGTGGGGGCAAAGAAAGTACCTGTCACAGGGAAGATTGGATCCTTCTGTTATTCTATGTGACCTTGAAGCTAATCAACTATAGCATCTAAACTCCTGGTGGTTCTTCCTCTAGCCATTGGAAAATAAAGGAAAATGCAGTTTAAGGCCTTCCTTTTAGTACCAAAATGTTGACGGTTGAATCCAATCAACCTAAGTCCAGGATCTCAAACTGTAGATTGAACATAAAAAGAGAGAGAGAGGAAGAACATGGAGATATCAGAAATTTTTAATGTGGTTCAACTAAAGTCAATTATTGACCCCTACATCCATGACTTTTATTACTCTTTGCTAAGTGTTTGTGTATCTGATGATTTATTATGTCATGTATAATGATCTCATCCCCTTTTATGATGGTTGAGGGATTACAATTTGAATGTATGTCTATAACAAATAAGTATCATGACTATATTAGGATTATATGATAGATAATATCAGGTTCCCATAAAAATACGAAGCTGAACGGATTTCCCTGAATTGACGGTTAGAAATGCGTGCTTCGATTTGTGAGCTGAGCCTTGTTCTTAACAACTTGAAGTTGATACTTTGACCTGTGTTGACCAGTGACTTTAGCTCATATTTAGCGACCTGATGTCTTGATTTAGCAGCCTCAATCCTGGATGAGCTGGGCCTTTGTTAGCTAAGTCTATCTATTGAGTTTTTATCAGTCCATTTGTGCGATTCCAAAAATACCCATAATATGATCAACTAATTCTCCTCCAATAAATTACAAATTTGGATTTTTATTAAAATTTTGTGTATTAATTAAAATTTTTAGTATTCAATTTAACTAAGTTACTAATATAAACTAAATGTAATTCAATATATATATATATATTAAATAGATTAAAATAAAATATTGTGTTTAAAAGGATTAAATGTAATCATTTTATATATTAAAGATACCATACTTATAATTAAACCCATATTTTAATTGGAATCTTTTCATACAGGTTAGCATCCATAATTTTAAAGTTTTGGGATACTAAGTTCTGCGTTCAATTTCTGCACTAATTTATTAGATGATTGTTTCCTGACTCCTGTGCAGAGATGAATATTATTCAACTTTCCCTGGTTAAGCCAATAAGGTTTTACGAAATAACAATAATAATAATTTTAAACCCAATATATATATGTCACTATCAAGAATTGGCCATATATGATCGATGTGTAATAGATTACGTGCACTCTATCACAAATTTCAATTCTTTTTGAACTAATTAATCTCACCATAGATGACATTTCTTACCCCATAATTTAAATATTTGCTTCTTTAGGCTTTATATTCACCTATGGTAGGCATTCAGTTGGTCTCATTCGCATAGATTATAATACATATTATAATATTATTAATCATTTATCTTTGAGTAGCTAGAAATAGATGACTAGCCCCTACATGATTTTACTACTTTTTATCAAAATTAGAGTATTAAATATGTACGGAGAAATTTCTGTACAGTAGTCATACTAATTATTGTCTTTATATTTATTTAGTGATTTGAGTTTAATTTTAAACATTGTGTATATTTATTAAATAGCCTATCATTCTTTTTATAAAATAAATTATAAAATGTGTATTTTTATTGTAGGAGAAAATAAAAAAAAATGTGTTACATTCATTCCATAATTATGCCAATAAGTGAATATGTGAAAGTAATTGATAATATTTAAAACAAAAAATAATAGACTTAGTTTATAGTCACCAAAGGGTCAATTTGTTTTAGCCGCCTCTTGGCAATACTTAAATGTACTCATTCTTCTATTATTGAACTTGGGTATCGTAGAAGCGATTAATTTAGTTTAAAATATGGGTTATAAAATAATTATTTTAAAATTACACTCTAAGAATTTAGTAGAAGTTCTTTTTAGTGATAATATTTTCAATCCACAATTTCGTTCTTTATTTGTCTAAGGTCAATGAATGCTTTTTTGGGATCGGCAGATCAAAATTATTTATACTTATGGGAAAGAAAATTATTACACTGATTGACTCATTTCATTTAGTCTTTTTTAATATTTAGATTTGACTATTTTCGATACTTCTCTGAGATCAATTTTTTGTTATTAGATTATGTAATTGGGGATGTCTACCCCTTGTATTATTCCTTTATAATTTGTTTCTTTTTTTGAGCTTTTTATCCCTTACAATTACCCAAAAAATAAGGAAATAGAATATAATTGGATATTTCTTTGACACCAACCAAAACAACAAATGCATTACAAAAGTCCAATGCTTCTTTGCACCAAGTTCATAATAAGATATTGATGATTTAAGGAGAAAAAAAAAAGAAAAATAAAGAATCTTTTTATAATGATTGGGAAAAATTACTTGATAATTGTTTTAGAAAAATTTAAACATAAAATTTACAACTCTCTAAACTTCCATATAATTGATAATTAATTATACACACGATTTATATATCATACTACAATCATATAAATTGTTTGACACCAAATTTTGATAAATATATATTCTAAAGAGCCATTGACATAAACCATGTAAATACTTTAACTTAATTGATTTTGGTTAAATTAAACTTTTAATCTTATAGTTGATTTTAATTTGTAATTTTCAATTGTAATTAATTCTCTACTATAATTAATTTAGATATTTACATCTACAATTGTCTAATATGATAAATGTTTCTTACTTTATGCAGTCACATTATAATATAAAAATAAAGAAAGTAGAACTCTAATTACAAAAATTATGAAAGAATTAAGAATCATAATTTTAACTATATATATTTTCAATTCTTGTGAAAAATTTACTATATCTATCTAAACATTTTTTTAAAATTATAATAATTTGTCATTTTAATGAATAATTCTTCATTGTAATGTCATCATATACTTGTATAAGTTTACAAATATTAGTCATGTTAGATAATTAAATTACAGACAAAAATATCACAAATTAATGAGCACAAAAATATCCTCTATGTAATTTACAAGATTTATTTTATATGATAATTTCTCAAAAAACTCCACCTCAAAATAATTTGTTTGTTTTCTTTTATTTTTTTGTTCATTTGGGCAATCGGTTGCATTTGTTCCCTTTTATATTTTTCTTTGTAACTTTACATACACATTTTATATGAGATAGTAATTTTTTTAATTAATTGTACTTAGACTTTCCAATTTTAAAATTCATACAAACAATTTTGTTTAATCTTAACTTACATATATTGTGTAAATTAAGCCAACAATATAGAGACTTAAAATCATTGTTAAGCTTGTGGATGGAGAAAATTGATCATGAATGCACACATTCTTTATTTACAATAAATAATCATGTGATCCGATTAGTTCATCCACTTTTTGCTGACTATTAAATTTATATATATATATATATATATATATATAATGACACATTCTTTATTTACAAAAATTATGTGTTCTAATTAGTTCATACAATTTTTTCTTACTATTAAGTTTATACAATAATTTTTTAGATAAATTACACTCATATTTTCTTATATTTACTTTAATTACATTTAAATCATTTCATTTTTAGAAATACATATTCATATTTTTTTTTACAAAAAAAAAAAAGATGAGCGTAGATTTAAACAAAGAAAAAAGAGAGATGATCTAGTGAATATATATATATATATATATATAAAAGAGAGATTAATATATATTTATAAAAATAAATAAATATAAATATAATTAAATAAAAATTCAAAGAAAATAAGTGTAATTTGTCTTTTTAAGTTCTTTTATGAATGATGCAATCAACGCGGCTTGTAATTTTCATCTTTAATGGCTGTCTTGATTCTTAGTCCATAGACCTAAAAGGTCAGAGAGATGAGAACAAATGGCCCAAAAAGATTTTCTGAAATTCCTCTTCCGGGACCATCCTAGTGTTACATTGCCCATTCCTATCCTTGGATTAAAAAGCATGATACCTTGAAAATAAATAAATAAATAAATAATAAGGATAATAAATAAGAGTGATATAAATGGTATTTGAAAATTATCTGATAAATTCTTTCTAGAGAGATAAACTTGATGCATTTTTTAAAGAGTTATTATCATTTTCCTCTTTTAATGTTTGAGGAAAATGTTTAAAGAAACATCAAAATATCTCTTGCTGTTAAATTATTATTAGAAAAGTGGTGTTCTGACACCAACAAATCTTTAAAAGATAAATTTAACTTCTACTTTTTAGATTAAAAAGTAAATGATGTTTTTGTCTAGGAAAAGGCAGTTACCAACCCAATATATATTCTTTTTCGGGTCAAAAGTGTTAAGGAACCTGCAAAGGCAACTGTCTATTGCTAAAACCTTTTTTTTTTTTTAAAAAAGAAAAAAGAAAACAAAAAATGAAAATAAAATAAAAAAATTTTCCAACAAAATTAAAAAATAAAAAAATAAAATTTATATAAGATAATTAGATAATATGTCACAATTAATTATATTATATATTAACTACAATTTCAATAAAAAATAACAAAAAAATTTTCAATTTTTTTATTTTCTCAACTTTTTTAATTTTTGTAAATTTTTTTGCCAAAATTTTTTTATTTTTTTTTATTTCATTTTTTTAATAAGATTATGGCTACTGCTTCCAGGAAGCAATGAGCTCAAGGAGGAAGCAGCGAGCTGAAGTAATACAATGATCGTACAATATGTTTAGTGGAAAGAATTGAATGAAATTGATATTAGTGAAAAAAAAATTGAAAAGCTATCTTCATCAATGATGACGATACAATAACATATGAAATTAACATATTGACGATAATAATAATAATGACGCCTCCCAATGATATGTTAACACAATAACTTTATTTATTTATCTTTAATATAATAAAAAATAAATTCATTTAGTATTGTCCCATGTTCTAGCATTCAAAAAGAAAAATAACCCTTAATTGACCAAGTCAAATAATTCATTACATCGACCGCTATTTCGCAATAAGAGGGAATTTCTTTAATCAAATAAATCTCAATCTATTTATAAAAATAATACATTCTCTAACAAAGAGTATAATATAAGATCTGTTTTTTCTTTAATATATGAGTTAGATTCTTCCTCTGCGTCGTGTTCGCTGCTTCCTCTTTCAACTTACCGCTTCCTCTGCGTCCTGCTCACTGCTTCCTCCTTCAATTCATTGCTTCCTCTATTCACTACCGCTTCCTCTGCTCGCTACTTCCTCTACGAGTAGGAAGTAACAACCACAACCCTATTAAAAAAATGAAATAAAAAAATATTAAAAAACTTTAGCAAAAAAAATTTACAAAAATTTAAAAAATTAGGAAAATTTTTGTTATTTTTTATTAAAATTATAGTCAATATATAATATAATTAATTATGACATATTCTCTAGTTATTTTATACAAACTTTATTTATTCCTTTTTTATTTTTTAAATTTTTTAGGAAATTTTTTTATTTTTTATTTTCATTTTCTCATTTTCATATTTTTTTAAAAAAGTAAAATTAAAAAAAAAAGATTTTAACAACAGGCAACTACCTTTACAGATTTGCTAACATTTTCGACCTGAAAATATATATATATATATATATATATATATTGGGTTGGAAGTTGCATTTTTTAGGACAAAAACTTCCTTCACGTTTCAATTTAAAAATGAAGGTTAAATTTATTTTTTAAAAGTTTGATGATGTCAAAATATCACTTTTCTAACAGCAACTTGACAGCAAGGGATATTTTGATGTTTCTTTAAATAACAAGAGGGAAAATAATGATTTTTCAAACGTCAAGGAGGAAAATGATAATAACTCTTTTTTAAAATGATCTTTTCATTGTAATAATAGAGCTTTGGTGGTATTGTTTAAAAAAATGAATGACAAGCCACTTACTATTAGTACTTTTTTTTTTTTAGTTAGATTGAATTTTTGGCTTTGACAAACTTTTGAGGTGAATGCCACAAACATGAGCCTCAGCAGATATCTTAAAAAACGGTGGGTGAAATGCACTTTTGAATATGCTCTGTTTTTAGCAAAGCCATTATGAAATCCCTATGTTATGAGTGATTGAGGAGAAAAGCCTTCATATTTATGTAAAAATGAGTCTGTGAAAACTTCTTTGCATACTTATCTTGTGCAAAAGCTCTATCTCAGCTTTTAGCTTGTTTAAACCTTCTTTTTTTTTTTTTTCTTTTTGGTAACTTTGGATAAGTGCTTCAAATACAGGGTAAGCATTAATGGACTTGAAGTAAGAGAATTGACACTCAAAAGGACTAATTAGTAATGAGGGAAGATCTTAAACATGAATTGCCACGCTCAAAAGGACTAATTTGTATAGAACTTATGTTCAACACAATAAGACAAGTTCCTTTTTTATATATATATAAAAAAAATCATGTTCAATTTCAATTTTTTTTTCTTTGAATAATTTTAAAAAAATCAGAGAAAATTGCTACAATTTCCTTGAACTTATTTCTGGTTCCCTTTCAAACTTCTTAAAAGGAAACCAAACAGAAAAACAAAAGACAAAGGAAAATCAATGCAGAGGATTTTTCAAATCCTCAGACTAAAAGCATGCTTCAGGTTTCCAACATGAAGCAAGTATTGTCCCAATGCAACCTTTCTGTTGCCCAATTCATCAACCAAACTCATATCCTTGCAAACATCAACCTTAAACCTAACTAATGTTTCTGATTTTGCAGCCAAATGAATCTTCTCAAAGCCCA
>JANHAO010016925.1:0-14181 GCA_026873985.1 Saraca asoca
GAAAAGATGGACAAAAACTACAAGTTAATGACTAATTAAGAGATAAAATCAAGTATTTTTATAGGTACATTTTCTACTTATCAACTACGAATTAGAAAGTTTAAAATAGCATCATACAACAATGGTTGCTCATCTCTGTCAAGTATTTCAGCACAAAAGATTTTTATCAATTTTAGAAGCTGATGATATTTTAATCTCGAGTCTCAAGAACAAAAGTATATGAACATGGGGCACTCCTCTTTTTTGGAATTCAACAGTCCACATAACTACATTGAATTTGAGATTAAAAATTAGTATCAATTGAAGATAAAGTGAAATTAAAATATAATCAAGTTATAAATTAATACAAAGATTTATACCTACTTTATACTTTCCCAAAATTTTTTTTCATCTTTTAGATCTTTCATAAGATGATCAACCTTGGCATTAAACACTCTAAAGATTAATTATGGACAATCTTGAGCTTGAAGACCATACTTTTTAACAAACTGAGTTATCTTAGGCCAATTTGGATTGCATGTGAAAGTAAGAAACAAATTTGAATACCCTACCCAGTTACATTTTTCCATTGCATATTGATAGTTTTGAATCATGTACCTTGGACCACTAGTAAAGTTAGAAGGCAAAATAATTCACTTCCCACATGCAATGCTTTCACGTTCGCTTGTAGGTGGTGCATCTTCCAAACCCCTATAAAGCTCCATCATTAATTGATTCTAATTGTATTTGATAAAGGCTAACCTTGAGCTTCAATCATTATATAAGCATTAACAATAATTGTTGAAAAACTCGCCTTGAAAATAAAAGAATTGAAGCTTAATTTTGGTGGAATTGTAAATTGAATGCAAAATACTCTCTGATTGTAACTTTTTGCAACTTGCCACTTTGAGTAAAGGTGCTTACCATATGATAAATATTATCTGTGTATCCATCTTGATTAGTTGCAAATAGTAAAGGATACTTCAGTGGAAGGTACAAATGGTGTAGCTCATGGATCCATTGAAAATCTCTAGATTGGGTCTGTATAATAATATCCCTGCCTCATTCAAATCATCAATATCACTAATAACAAGCGTTACAATTTTTTATGTTGATGATTGATAGTTGTAAAAATTGACAAAAATAGTGATGAACTCCCAAAGCTAGTAGCTAGGGTGAGTCAGGTCATATCCATAGAAATTGATGAATATCTTTAATGTATTCTCAGCTAAAAGAGAGGGGTAGGATAGCTAATTACCAATGAGAATTTAAAACAAACATTGCAAATTTATGAAAAAAAAAGAATCAAAATTAAAGAAAGATTTAATAGAGAAAGACTTAACCTAAGGGACTCTTACTACTAATTTAATAATTGATCCTTGACACTCTTGGTTTATTCCCAGTTTGACCACTTAGCAAAGGTATTAATTAAGTCCAATACCTAACTAATCCTTGTCAATTTCACCCTTGGATAGTCACCCAAACCCAACATAATTGACATTTATTGTTAAGTGAAACCTAACACTTCACCTAACTTATCAATAGCTTTAAGCACTAAAATTACTAAGTCTAGTTAATTAAATTACCCTAGTAGCAATACAATTAAATACCCTTGATTCTATAGGAAAATTGAATTGCCTCAGTAGCTCATCCACATCCTATTGCTACTTTACAACCAAATAACCATAAACAATTGGATTTGTCCATAGAAATTTAGCTAGCATAAAACCACTATGAAGAATTGATTAATTGGCCATTTTAATCAACCACTCATAGCAATTATAGGTAATAAGAACAAATAATAAAAAGAATCAAATTGGAAATAATTGAACAATCAAAACAAGTCTCACAATTAAGCAAGAATAGGAATAGAATTTCCCTTGGATTAAAGTAGAATTTAACTACATATCAAGTGTAAAATAAAATACAAAAAAAAAAGGAAAGAATAAACTTAATTGCATAGATGGAGTCTTTCCCTAGCAGAGCTCCTTTCCTCTAAAATTCAGAGACAATACAAAAGTGATATAAAAAATCCTACACTAAAGGCTCAGCTAGCTATTTATAAGTTTAGTTCATTGCCTCTGAGTTAGGCTATGGTTTTAGGATGGAAGGGGCTTTTTGGACATGATGATCTTTAAATGAAATGCAACTCTATGATTTAGCTTCCCACTAGCCTAGACCTTGCATTAAAATTTAGTCTCTAGCTCAAGTTATGGGATAAACACCAAAAAAGACTTTTTGAGCAATCCAAAACTATAATAAATTTGATCACTTAAATTTATAGCCATTTAATTAAGTCAACACAGTGTGGTTTGCTCTCAAGCTCATCAAAGATGTAGATTTGGGTCTTAGCTAACCAATAGGATTGAGTTTGCACCGAATGACTTTTGGAGCTTCACTTATGATCAAAACACTAGGTTGGGCTCTGGATCATAATACTGCACTCTACTCCAGCTTCCAGGCTCTATTTCACTTCCAAAAAGTCTGAACTATGCTTTGGGCTCTCCATGACATTTATGGCTCTTCCTCTTAGCTTTTTAAGAATATAAGAATACCTAAAACTAAGGTCAAAACTCCAGATATGCCTATAATCCTAAAATAGTCTGAAATTGTGTAAATTTATCGAATAAATTCAATTTAGCAAAAAAAACTTAGCAAACCACAAAACCAATCACAAGTATCCAATTAAGCACATAAACATGAAAAAAAAACCAAGTAAAAAGGAATTTGAATTATGTATAAATTATGTTCATCAAATTCTCCCACACTTTGCTCTTGCACGCCTTCGGGTAAAACCCTAAAACAAAACTACACTAGACTCAAAACAAAGACTCAAACTCTAAAATTTTTCAATAATGATGAGAAAACTAAACCAAAAGTAAGAAAACAACCAAAATTTCAAGATACATGCATCTCATGAAGCACATTCTTGACAACTTAAAACTCAAATGCAATTAGCAAAGCAATTTTATACAAAAGGCAAGTAGATCATTTTAGTAGACCTCACAAGGTAAACTCTCCATGTAACTCTCTTTGTATTTAAAATGGGAAAGTGTTTCACTCAATTTCATTCTATGAAAATGCATTGCCATAAGCTTGCTCATCATCAAATCTCCACTACTTAAATCATATGCATAGTACAAATCAAAAGGATTTCACAAAGGTTGTAATGTGGCCATAGGAAAAGGGGAGGAAAAGAATGATATGGATATGGAAATGCAAAACCAAAGAGACTAATAGAGAATTATGGCATAGATCCAAACAAGGAAGGGAGCAAATTAAAACCAAAATCTACATCATAATTTTTCACATTTATCACTTCTCTCTTTCTCTTTCCTTTTCTTGACTTTTTCACTTTCTTTTATTTCTTTTCACTTTATTTCATTTTTTAGCTCTCTTCATTTTTTTCTTTGCAAATTTATGTTTTTTTCTTTCTTTTGCTTTCTTTTTCTTAACTTGCACCTAGCTATTTTTTTCTTCTCTTTTTTTATTTATTTTTTTCTTTTTTTTCCTTGATCATTGACATGAATCATAATTGCCTTTTCTCCAAACAATTAGCACACTCCCACACTTGTTCAAGAACCCATCTCTCTAATAAATTAAAGGCTCTCCTAATCCCAAAAGTTAGGAACAGGTAATGATATTCAAGGCTTGGCTTTCTAATAGGCTACATAATAAAAAAAAAAGGTCAAATAAGCTCAAAGAGGCTCAACAATGATACATTGCAAAGTAGGCTAAAAGGGTAAAAGTGGCTCAATCAAAAAGTGTCTTAATCATATTTATGCATATATGTGCCAATGTAATCTAAAAAAAAATCAAAGCAAGCTCTAGAGTAACAATCTCATGAAAAGAAAAATCACACACAAGAAAGAAAAGGAACCTAATAAAATTGATCAAAATTGTCTCAAAATCTCACAAGTTATATATGTACCAAAAGTAATCCACAAACATTTCAAATTCCATCACAATGCTAATCAAATTCAAGAATTAAGATAATTTATTTAATCATGCTATGCAACCATCAAAATCAATTACAATCTACTCAAGCACTAGACAAACTTATTATTAATGAACAACACCTAAAAGAACAAAAATAGAATTTTTTCTTTTTTCAGAATTTTTTTCTTTTTACTAGAACTTTTTTAGCTTTTTGTTTTCATAATCAAAGTTAAAAAGACAAAATGCATAACAAAACAATTCTAAAATCTCTCCTTCACAATTAAATTTTACATTGTTCTCAATGTAAGCACAAAATCATCAACAAATCATAGATATATCAAATAAAGAGGTAGGGAAAAAGAGCAAATGCTTGGGTTGCCTTCGAAAAAGTGTGTTTGTTTAACATCATTAGCTCAACGGTCCCTTGATTCATTTCTCAACCCTCATTAACATAAATCGGTTCTTCTAAAAGAATGGCTTAAGCCTATGCCCATTGACTTTGAGCACCTTGTTAGCTACTAAACTTTGATCTCAACTACACCATAAGGAAACACATTTTTGGGGTCTTGAGTTGTAAAGTAAAACTTTTGCCTAACTAGGAATTCTTTCTTAGCAATCTTCCTATCATGAAATGCCTTAGTCTTTTTTTTTTGTAGATGCATGGATTCTCATAAGACTTAAGTCAAATCTCCTCTAATTCTTGCAATTACAGCTTCCTTTGCTCACCAGCTTCATCCATACCCATGTTGTAACTCTTCACAACCTAAAAAGCTCTATGTTCTATCTCCACAGAAAGGTGACATGCCTTGCCAAAAACTAGCTTGTAAGGAGACATGCCCATGGGTGTCTTGTATGTAGTTTTATATATCCACAATGCATCATCCAATCTCATTCTTCCATCTTTTCTACTTGGCTTCATTATTTTCTCTAAGAAGGACTTGATTTCTTTATTGGATATTTGAACTTGTCTATTTGTTTGAAGATGATAAGGTGTAAATGTCTTGTGGAAGACTTCATATTTCCTTAACAATGCCTCAATTGTTCTATAGCAAAAATGAGTCCCTTGGTCACTGACCAAAGCCTTGGAAATACCAAACCTGCTGAAAATGTTAGACTTGACAAAACTTACAACAACCTTAGAATCATTAGTCTTGGTGGCTTTTGCTTCCACCCACTTTGAAACAAAGTCCATAGCAAGAAAAATATAAAGGAAACCACAAGATGAAAGGAATGGTCCTATGAAATCAATGCCCTATACATTAATAATCTCACACACAATAATAGTGGTTTGCAACATTTCATTTTTATGGGTTCAACTACCCGTTCTTTGACATTGCTCACAACACTTGCAAAATTCATATGCATCATGAAACAAAGTAGACCAATAGAAACCATTGTCCAAAACTTTCCTAACTATTCTTTGAGGAAATATCCACCAAATGCATAAACATGGTAAAAGGAAAGGATAGACTAAAACTCAAAATCAGACACATGTCCTAATAATTTGATCGGCACAATATTTTGACAATTAAGGATTATCCCACACAAAATACTTAGCATCAATTTTCAGCTTCTCTTTCTTAGCTCTACTTAAATTAGGAGGTAAAGTCCTAGTAACTAAATAATTCACCAAATTAGCATACCAAGAAACATTACTGCTCATCAAGGAAAGAATCATGTAGAGGTAATAGATCTTCCTCTCTTTTTAGCCTGCTTAAGTGATCTACTATAAGGTTCTCAACTTTCTTCTTGTCCTTAATCTAAATGTCAAACTCTTGTAGCAAGAGGATCCATCTAATGAATCTTGACTTTACATCTTTTTTGGAGAGCAAATATTTTAAAGCTACATGATCAGAAAATATAACAACTTTAGATCTAAGCAAATTAAAGCAAAATTTTTCTAATGCAAACACTATAGTCAAAAGCTCTTTTTCTATTATGGAATAGTTGCATTAGGCTGAATCAAGAGTCTTAGAAGCATAATGGATGACCTGAGCTTGCTTGCCAACCCGCTGCCCTAAAATTGCTTCCAAGGCATAATTATTTGCATTACACATGATCTTAAAAGGCAACTCCCAATTTGGAGGCTAGATGATAGGGGTAAATGTCAATGCAACTTTCAACTTTTCAAAAATCTCCTTACATGCTTGGTTGAAATCAAATGGAACCTTTTTTGCAGCAACTTGGATAAAGACGAGGCTATCTTAGAGAAATCTTTGATAAATTTTCTATAAAAACCTGCATGGTCAAGAAAGAAATGCACTTTCCTCACACTTATGGGTTCAAGTAGGCTCAAAATTAAATCAATTTTCACTTTATTAGCCTTAATGCCTTTACTTGACACCACATGTCCTAAAACTATCAAAACTATCCCTTGTTCAACTATACAATGACATTTTTCAAAATTCAAAACAAGGTTTGTTTCAATACAATGCCTAAGCACATGAATAAAGTTCTCTAAGCATGTATCAAATGAATCACCATAAACAAAAAAAATCATCCATGAAAACCTCAATGCAATGCTTTAAAAATTCTAAAAAAAATGCTTACCATGCACTATTGAAAGGTGGCTAGTGTATTACAAAGGCCAAATGGCATCCTCTTGTAAGCAAATGTTCCAAAAGGGCATGTGAAGGTGGTCTTCTCTTGATCTTCTAGTGTAATGGCAATGTAAAAGTATCCTATATACCCATCCAAGAAGCAATCATGGGATTTTCCAGCCAACCTCTCAAGCATTTGGTTAATGAAAGGTAAAGGGTAGTGGTCTTTTCTTGTGGAAGCATTCAGCTTGTGATAATCAATGCCCAACCATTTGGTTTAGACAAGCTCATCATCTTGATTTTTCACCACTATAATCCTTGATTCTTTGGCACTACATGGACAGGGCTGACCCATTTGCTGTCTGAAATGGGATAAAAGATTCCAACATCTAACAATTTTAGGATCTTTTTCTTCACCATATCCATCATAAGGGGTTAAATCTTCCTTAAGACTCTCTAATTGGTTTGGAACCCTCCTCTAGCAGAATTCTATGTATGCACATGGAAAGGTTGATGCCTTTAATGTCTATTTTAGTTCATCCTATTGTTGACTTATGGTCTTTGAGCACTTGAATTAATTTTTCCTCTTATTCTACAGTTAGGTTCTTTGCAATGATTACTAGAAAGTCTACTCCCTCTCCCAAATATGTATACTACAAGTGATTTGGTAATGGTTTTAATTCTAAAACTAGTGTTTAGATCACTGAAGGCAGCAACTTTGGTAAAGGTCTGTAACTCTACCAATTTTGGTTTTTTCTATAACTATAATTCTGCAACTTCAGTAACTTCTACAATTTTTGCAAATTATGCTCCTAATTTAACAAGATTGGTGAAGTCAAATGTATCTTGCACTAAGGGATCAAATACATTAAGTGCAAATAGGGCACAAGCATCTTTAGCATCAAGGCATTTCATGAAATTAAAGATGTTAAATTTCAGAATATCACCATTAAACTCCATGGTTAATATGCCAGCATATACATATATTTTAGTTATTGCAGTTTTAGAAAAAGTCTGCTTAAAATAATGGGGGAGGAATATCTAGTTGAAGGATCATCAACCATATACAAAATGTAAAATTTGCTGGAAAAATGAAGCCATTCACCCTAACCAGAACATCCTTAACTACTCCTTTAGGGCAAGCACTAGACCTATTTGCTAATTGAATTATGACACCAGTTTCTTTCAATAGTCCTAAATTCAGAGAAGCATTGATGGAAAAAGGCATGACATTAATGGATGTACCTAAATCTAGCATGGCATATTTAAATCTATCCTCACCAATAACATATAGAATGGTAAAGGTACTTGTATCCTTGCATTTCTGGGATATTTTCCTCTAAATGACAGCAAAAATAGTTTCTCTCATGCTAATTCTTTCATTACCTTTTAGTTTCCTCTTGGTCATGCATAACTCCTTGAAAAACTTAGCATACCTTGGAATTTGGTTAGTTACATCCACTAGGGGGATGTTCACTTTAACTTTTCTGAATGTCTCTAGGATGCTTGTGTCTTGGTTCTTGTTTCTCTACTTGGCCAATCTACTTCAGAAGGGTAGAGGTGGATAGACTAGTTAGGATCTACTTGCTAGTTCAAAAATCTCTACATCTTTTTAGTCTGAAACTGATTGTCTGGTCTCTACTTCTTTGCCACTTCTCAATATAATGGCACAAACATTTTCCTTAGGATTTATGATTGTTTGGGATGGTAGTCTATTTGCAACCTAAATTTCCAAGTTTGTTATCCTGATTTCCACTGTCTACATTTTGGTATGAGAATGGTAATGCTCTGTTTAATTTGCTGAATCTCTCATTTCATTTCTTATTGAAACTACAAATTTTTTTATTCCATATATTTCATTAAGTTTGCCAAAGCTTCATTGGAAATTGATTCTTGATTTTGCTACAGGATGGGTCTATTTGGATTGGCTACTACATTTGATATGAAGGCTACTGATAGAAGGTTTGCTATCCAGCTTGATTGCCATATCTCAGATTGGGGTGATCTCTCCAGCCAAGGTTATACATGTTGGAGTAGGGGTTATATGGCTTATGGGTCTAGTTTGGGAATCTTCTATTATTTTATGGAAACCTACCTATGGCTTGGAATTATTGGTAAGGGTCAGCCTCCTAGAAAAAGGTTAGACATGTAGTAGTGCTATGTCTAAGAGCTTAATAGATACCACATAGTTATGATTCTTGTTCCTATCTAATGAGTTGTTGAACCATTTGAGTGAGGTCTATCATTTGCTTCTCTAAGCTAGATGTGTGGACCTCATTTACCCTCTTTAAGTTGTAATATGGTCTGCCACCAAATTGTTATAAATTTGCTACCATACATCTTTACAACATCAGGGGTCTTGTCTACTAAGGCTTTTCCATTTGCTAAATTAATCATGCTTCTGTCTATTAAGAGGAAGCTTTTATAGAAGTACTAAATGAATAGCTAGTCACTGATTTGATGATAGGGATAACTTGCACATTTCTCTCAGTACTCATATAGGGTCTCTCCAAATTATTGTTTGATATTGTAGATTTCGTTTCTAATGTTGGCAACTCTGGAGGTAGGGAAGTATCTCTTAAGGAAAAGTCTGGTTATCTCATGCCATGTGTTAATGGAGCTTGGAGAAGGAAAAACCTTTAATTTAATCTAATCCTCTAAGATGCCTTGGGGCTTCATGGTTGAGCAAACTACAAGGAACTCCTTCAAATGCTTGTAATGACATTCCCAAGCCAAGCCATGGAATGTAAGCTGTAAATGGATCAGGCCAGACTTTAGTTTAAAGACAGCCTCAATTTCAGGATAATTGATACACAAGGGCTACTAGTTCAAGTCAGGGACAGCTAGCTACTTCAAATTTTTTTGATGAAATGTCATATTTTGCATGCTGAAATGTGGTGAAGAACTTATAGAAAACAAATCCCCTTTAGTTGAGCTTAGAGAGGAAGGGACTAAAAGTAGTGCTGATAAAGGGTCCTGAATTAAGCCAAATGTTGCCCACTCGCTCTGCTTAATTCCTACAAGGTTTTTTCAATCTTTAAATCATATATTAGCTTAGTAATATAGGAGGAATGAGTCATACACAAAAAGGCTTTATAAATGATCAAAAACCAAAAAAATTTGAAATGGAAAAAAATAGGAAAATAATTCAAAAAAATATTTAAAAATTGAAAAGTCATACAAGATGATGGAATTTGACAAAAAGAGAAAGGTCTAACTGCATACCTATTAGTCTTCCTAAAAGACACAAAAATGGTGACCTACCAAATTTGAGCTCCTAATTCCATAGTAAATTTTGCCACCCAATCCAGCCAGAAAAATGGAAAAACAAGGGGAAATTTGTCAAAAATAGAGGGAATGAGACTAAATTTTAATCCTAATACTAATGTTAATATCCTAATGCTATAAATGACTGAAAACACACAAAAATAAATTAACCAATCCCCAACAATAGTGCCAAAATTTGACAATTGTTAAAATAGGTAAAAATAGTGTTGAACTCCTAAAGCTAGCGATTAAGGTGAGTTAGGCCATATCCACAAAGATTGGTAAATATCTTTAATGTACTCTCAACTAAAAGATAGGGGGGAGGATAGCTAATTGCTAATGAGAATTTAAAACAAACACTTCAAATGCATGAAAAACATAATCAAAATTAAAGGAAGATTTAATAAAGAAAGACTTAACCTAAAGGAATTTTGCTACCAATTCAATGATTGATCTTTGACACTCTTGATTTATTCCCAATTTGACTGTTTAGCTAAGATATTAATTAAGCCTAGCACCTAATTAATCCTTATTAATTTCACCCTCAGATAGTCACCTAAGCCCAACACTCAATTGACATTTATTTTTAAGTCAAGTGAAACCCAGCACTTCACCTAACTTATCAACAACTTTAAGCACTGAAATCACTAAGTGTAGTTAATTGAATTACCCATAACAACAATGCAATTAACTACCCTTAATTTCCTAGGAAAATTGAATTGCCTCAGTAATTCATCAACATCCTATTGCTACTTTATAGCCAAACAATTATAAACAATTGGATTTGTCTATGGAAATTCAACTAGCATAAAACCACTATGAACAATTGATCAATTGGCCATTTTAATCAACCACTCATAGCAATTATAGGAGTAAGAATAGAGAATCAAAAGAATCAAATTGGAAATAATTGAACGATCAAAACATGTCTCACAGTCATACAAGAATAGAAGCAGAATTTCCCTTGGATTGAAGTAGAATTTAGGTACAAATCAAAAGTAAAATAAAATATGAAAAAAAAGAAAGAATAAACCTAATTACATAGATAGAGTATTGCCGTAGCAAAGGTCCTCTCCTAAAAAATTCAGAGACAATACAAAAGTGATGTAAAAGATCCTACATTAAAGGCTCTGCTAGCTATTTATAAGTTCAGTACACTAACTCTGAGTTGAGTGTGGTTTTGGGATGGAAGAGGGCCTTTTTGGATGTGATGATCTTCAAATGAAATGTAGATCTATGACTTATTTTCCCATTGGCCTAGGCATTGCATTAAAATTTGGTCTCTAGTTTAAGTTATGGGCAGAAAAACAAGATAGACTTTCTAAGTTATCCAATCTATAACAGATTTGATCACTTAAGTTCACAGCCACTTAATTAATCAAAATAGTGTAGTTTGCTTTCAAGTGCTTCATCAAAGATGTAGATTTGGGTATCAGGTAACCAATGGGCTTGAGTTTGTACCAAAATGACTTTTGGAACTACACTTATGATCAAAACACTGGGTCGGGCTCTAAATCATAATACTGCACTCTACTCCAGCTTCTAGACTCTATTTCACTTCCAAAAATTCTAAACTGGGTTTTGGGCCGCCCTTCATGACATTTATAGCTCTTCCTCTTAGTTTTTTAAAGACATAAGAATCACCTAGAACTGAGGTCCAAAACTCCAAATATGCCCATAATCCTAAAATAGTATGAAACAGTGTAAATTTACAGAATGAATTCAATTTTGCACAAAAACTTAACAAACCACAAAACTAATTCCAATTGTCCAATTAAGCATACAAGCATGACAAAAGACCAAGCATAAAGGGTTTTGAATTATGTATAAATTGTTTTCGTCAACGGTAAGTTGTATGTATGCAGATCTTTTTCAAATTAACTTTAACTTCATATTAGGAGCTTCTTTCAAGTTAATTAGTTCTCTTGCAATTATGAATACTCATCTAGCATGTTTTTCAGCCCCACAACAATAATAAGATCAAGTGTGAAGTTGTTACTGTTAAAACTACCAAATATCACTATTAGTTAACCAAAGTACCACCACATATGAATACAACATCAAAAGGTAGGGTATAATACTATACCTTACAACTTGAATCCTATTAGCCATTTCATTAGTAGTATCATGCGCATAGAGTTGTATTTATACTATTTAAAGTATGTTTATCAAAAAATAAAATATGTCATGTTATATTTATACTATTTAATTATATTTTATAAATTCATATTTAATATGTTGGTTTAAAAGCATTAACATAAAATCATAAAGTATATTGACTAAAAATAAATAATACATTTTATATTAATACTTTGACAAAATTATAAGTGACCATGGTATCTTTAATTTGAAAATATTACATTTGAAAATTAATATCAGAAAGTATTGACAAAACTTATATAATTAATTTTGATTTCTATCTTAAAATATTTTTCTAAAAAATGAAATATTTGATTAATTAATTAATTAATTTATACTTTCAATATTCAATCATTAAATTATTTTAGAATAATCTATATAATGTATAGAAAAGAAACCACTGATATCATATTAGGACATATGGCTGTTCTTCATGTAATATTTTCCCTCCAAAATATATTTTATAATATTTTATATTCAAAAAATAATGTAATTCTAAAATATAAATTTTAATAATAAAATTTTATTTTACACTTAAAAAAGTTTAATATTATGTAAAGTAATATTATTTTTGCAATTTATATAATGAGCAAATCAATTATGTATAACCCCATTTTTTTTATTACAGTAACTGATTTTGAATCTTCGATCATATTATAATCAAACATTTTTTAAAACGTAATACTATTTCGTTGCAATTTAAATAAAAGTTCATATATATATATATATATATATATAAGTTCTTTTTACACTTTCATCGTAAAATAAAATTTTATTACTAAATTTCTAATTTTATAATTATGATCATCTTTTAAATATAAAATACGATGAAATTATTTTTAAATGTAATATTATATTATTAAAATGATATATATATCCCATATTTTTTATTATAATTGTCAGATTGCAATTTATATATGAACTTAATTTGATCAAATAGTTTTTAAACATAAAATAATATTCTTGACATCTTAAATCATTGATTTGCTTATATTATATGTTTTAAATGAAATATTATAAAAAGTTTAAGATTTTTTATTTAGTAACATTGCATTTTTGTAATCTATATCTTTACTAAAATTAATTTTTATTTGATTTGGGTAGACAGTCTTTTTTTAATTTGTGGAGAAATTATGATACTTTAAATAATATATTATTTGATTATATTTAATGTTTAATTTATGACCATAATCCTAAAATTGGAAGTTTATTGATAAAAATATAATTGTTTATAAAAGTTTAAGATCGTTGTAGACAATGTTTTCTATTTACTATTTTTTGTTTTGTGAAAGAAAAGTTTTTTATGTATTTATATAGAAAAGTAAAAACTATGCTCAAAATGTTTGTTAACGATTTTTTTTACATTGTGGTTAAGAGGAGATTAATATTTAAGTTAAAAAGTAAAAGTTGTCATTTGATAATAATTAAAAAAAGTGTTTCTAGTGGAAATTAAAGCCATGACCCAGTTTTTTCTAAAAGAAAAAGTTAGAAAACACAGGTTTTCCACCATAAAACTAGAGTTCTTTTTTGTAAAGAAAGCACGGAAAACTATTTTAAACCATTATATAGTTATAAGTTAGAAAATGGAAAAACTAGAAAATGGAGAATCGTGTTTTCTATTTTTAATCATTTAAATGTATTTTCTATGTTTTACAAAATTTTAGAAAACAAGTCCGTTTTCTTTAACTAAACAGGACCTAAAATTCTTTGAAGAAATACTATATTGCTGCAATATATATATATATATATATAATGAGCAAATCAATGAGATAAACCCATATTTTATTTATTATTACGACTGATTTGCTCATATTAATCAAATATATTTGTTGTATATTGAAAATGGCCTCGCGAGGACGAGTCCCCGAAGAAAACATAAATTAATCCTCGCGCCTCAACAAGAAGTTCTCGAGAGGCCTCGCTGTGAATAGCAGAAGGTAGTAACGGCAAAAGTAACCCCGAATGTTGGGCCTTGTTTCGCTCGTCGCAATATAATAACGATATGAGATATGTCCCGCATAGCAGCATCTTAACGACAACACGACCCAGCGAGATTGGCGATCGTTCTTACACCCGCTATAGCGGGTTCCACGACATCCCCAATATCAAGAGCTCTCGCTGAGGACGTCAAAGCATCTTGCTCAACACAGATAAATGGTCTTGAAGCCTACAGTCGGCCTAATGGATCCATCTCCATAGCCTATATGCTGCCAACAGTCGGATTGCAGTCTTTTCACTATCTTTTCTCATTTATTTGATGTAATATAACTGTAGCTTGTAATTAATGCATGAAGCTCACCCTTCCTCTATAAATAGG
>JANHAO010016926.1:0-14180 GCA_026873985.1 Saraca asoca
CATAAAACCAATATGTATAAAAATGCATAGTTTCAGCACAACAAATCATTTCATAAATATCATCAACATGTATATATGCTTTCAATATCATCAAGATGTCTTTCAAGCATGCTTTGTTAAGGTCAGTGAAGTCAATGCAAACCCTCCACTTTCCATTTTTCTTCTTTATGAGGATGGAGTTAGCCACCCAAGTGGGGTAATGGATTTCTCAGATAAACTTATTTTCCAGTAGCTTATCCACTTCTTCCTTTAGCATGGCATAACACTCAGCAGTCATTAGTCTTCTCTTCTAGCAAACTGGCTTATGTCGGGAATCGATATTAAGCCGATGTGACAAAACCCCGGGGTCAATGCCCACCATGTCTTCATGGTTCCAAGCAAAGACATCCAAATTTACCTTGAAAAACTCAATTAACTGCATTTTCACATCAAGTGGCAAGCTTTTCCCTAACTTGAGACATCTTTCTATGTCTACTTCACTGACTTGCACATCTTCTAACTCTTCGACAGGACCGGTAGCACATTCAGTATCCACCTCGTGGGGGTCGAGGTCATGACTGACCCTTTAGTGCTCACGGTTCGGGGCTTCCCTTTGAATACCACATGTACTTTTTTTCCCTATGCCCTGAGTTTGACTTCATCCTCATAGCAACTCCGGGCCACCTACTGCTCTCCCCGTACATATCTAACTCCATTTGGTGTCAGGAATTTGATAGTAAGCGCCTTCGTTGACATGACCATATCGAAGTCATTCATCATGAATCGCCTCAGAACCATATTATAAGCCAAGGGACAGTCTATTATCAAGAAGTCCGTCGTGACAATTACTTCACGGTCTGAACCCCCCAAAGTAAGTGGGAGTCTAATCTATCTTACTAGCAGTATCCTGTCTCCTGTAAAGCCATAAAGGGGCTTGAGGGAAGGACTTAACTGGTTTGTACTCACACCTATCTGGTCAAAATATCCTTTGTACATTATATTAATGGAGTTGCCTGTGTCGACCATTATCCTTTACCCCTTGGCATTGCCAATCTTGGCTTAGATGACTAGTGCATCGTTGTGAGGGGCATGAATGCCTCGTGTATCTTCTTCTATAAACGTGATGTTGTTTGAGGCTATTTTAGCTTTCTTAGCTAGTCTTTCACATTCCATATGACTCATAAGTAGGAGACGGCCCACTGCTCACATATAGTGATCGCGTGACTTGTTTGAGGTGCCAGCAATGTGAGGTCCACCATGAATGGTGAATGTGGTCCTCACTGAGGGTGCTTCCTCATGCTCTAGGGTCTATTGGTGTTGATGCTGCGCCAACTATTGAGGATGTGAAAGTCATTGCCCTGAGGGTCTGACCACATAATTCCTCAAGCGACCTCTCTTAATAAGGTCCTCAATGGCGTCTTTTAGTGCCCAACAATCTGAGGTGTTGTGCCCAACTTCATTATGGTAGGCACAAAACTTGTTTCGATTCCTTCGCTTGAGGGGGACTTTTAGGGGCCTAGGCCTCCCAAAATCTTCGTTGTCCCTCTTGACCGCGAAGATCCTATCAGGAGTGTCTGACAAGACAGTATAACTATCATAGCAACCTTGGCGTTAAGGTTGCCCATTCCTGGCCTTTTTTGTGGCTTAACCTCCATAGCTGTTCTTTTAGCCTTCTCCATTATTCCTGCTACCAGCTCTCTTCTTGCTCTGATTGGAGCCACTTGCTTCCTCTTTTCGGTTGGATTTCTTCGAGCTAAAGGTGTCCTCCTACTGAATCTCTTTTGTGGCTCACTCATAGAACTCACCTAAACTCTTCATCAAAAATTTGTACATGTCCTCGTACAACTTCCCATCTTTGCGAAGCCTAACTAAGATAGTTGTGAGAACACTCTCGTCCAATGGATTCTCCACATTGCTAACCTCACGTTAGAATCGAGTGATGTAGTCTTTGACCGATTAGTCTTTCCATTGAAAGACTATCGCTAGGTGGCAAGACGGGGCAAGTTATTTCTTCAATGCCTTGTAATGGCTGAGGAATCTTACCTGGCATTCCTCCCAGCTATGAATGCTGCAGGCTAGGAGACTCTTGAATAATATTCAAGGCATCTCTCTAAGAGTAGCAAGGAAGACTCGACATTTTACCAATGGGTTAAAGGTTTGAAGGTCCATTTGGACAGTGAATGCATCCAAGTGGCTATATAGATCGCTATCCCCATTATACAGCGGGATATTTGGGACCTTAAACCTATGAGAAAGGGGTTCTGTTTCGATTTCTTTGGTGAACGGTGTCTTTTTCTCATACAAGTCTTGACTGCTTTGGGCCACAAGTCTTTTTTCTAGCTGCTTCACCCTCTAAAGCAGCTCTTTAATCACTGGGTCCTGAGCCTCGGACCAATGACTAGTGGTTTGTCGACTCCTATCATCTTGCTAATTGTGAGAATGGCAATATGAGGTTTTGTGCCTCTAGCTATATTTGTGGTCGGATGAGCAGCGTTCTGACCTATGTCCATGATCAGACTCATTGGAGCTTTTTTCTCAATGCGAGCTCTCGAGCCATTAATTGTTTTTTTTATCTTTGCAAACTCAGTGAACCTCTGACCTTAGTCACGGGTTGGACGAGTGAATTGAACCAACTTGCTGACGTTCGACTCTAACAAGCTCTTTATGTTGAGGCCCTGGCCGCTGGGGTCCCTCTTCTGGCGCAATGACTCCAACTTGTCTTTGCGTGCCCTGAGCTTGCACCTGGGCCAATGCTCTAACAATATCTGCCAACTCTCCTACAATATTCTCAAGAGCTTCTTGACACTAGAACCAAGTTTGAGCCTTATTTCCATCAAAAGTGATAGGTTGGTGTGGAGTAAGAGGTGCCATGCCAACAACAGCACCCATTGTGGGGGCAGCAGAGTCCTGTTGTGGCTGTGCCTGACTTTCAAGTTGGCCAGTGGTGGCATCTGTGCTTTTAGTGGCTTTTCCTCTTGCCATCATAGTTAAAATAATTTGTCAAGGATGAACAGAACGTAGCAGGGGCCCTTCCTTTAACACCAAAATGTTGATGGTAAAATTTAGTTTTGTGGATTCAAATCTTAGTCAACAGGAATGATTCTTGAAACCCCCAAGCTACAAGCTGATATTGCAAGTTTTAACTGAGGAAAAGAGAAAAGAAGGAAAAGTGATGGACACCAGAACTTTAACATAGTTCGACTAAAGCCAGTTTGGCCCCTACATCTACGGTGGTTTGTATTAGATTGTATGGTAGCTTCTCTATGCAATGCAATAGAGATAAAATTCCAGTGCTCCCTCATGTTACAAGTACTCTCTCACTATTCCAATAAAGTGTCTGCATACAATTGTTCTTACCTACTTACAATGATACATCCCTTCCCTATTTATAGAAGTTGGGAGGGTTACAAGTATAATTTGACAAATAGCAAAATAATTATTTCTGTCGTTGTGGGTAATAAATGCTTGATGGGTAATAAATGCTTGGCATTTCACTATCGTATTTTGGAGGTTGATGTGTCAATTTTAGGGGCTGACTTGACGATTGGGAGTGTATGCCTTTGAGTGTTGACTAGACCCCAGGTGTTTCATACATAATCCTTGAGACAGCTTATCAGGCAGTCTAAGCTCGCACTAGGCAACCTGTCGGCTATGTTAGCGAATCTAGCGAGCTGGTATAAATACGTTTCATAAAAGGCGACTGGCGCAATAGATCCCCCTCAGTGAGAGGGAATCCTTTCTCGACGAGCTGGAACTCATCTTGATCTCGCCTCGTGTTCCCGGCTTATAGCTAGCAAGCTAGCGCTTGCATTGTATGACCTCCATTGAGTGACCTCTAACATTGGGTGATTTGGGTTTTCAGGCTGGACCTAACTTCTTGTTGGGCTTCAGCCAGCCCATTTTGCACTGTCCGAAAAATACCCATAACAAATTTTATGATAGAATTGTTTTCATGTCTTAATCTTTAATTAAATGGTTAGATTGTAGAAATTTTATGACATGGCAGGAGGTTTGGAGTTGCAAAGGTATTCTTTTAGATATATGAATTGTATGGCTCTATTTTTTTCTTATGCTCCAAATTCTTTACTGTTCTATAGATGTGAAGTGCTATGAGAACCCAATTTTTTTTTCTTTGCATAGTTTTGGTAGTCATATTCTTTCATCATAAAATTAAATCTTACTACTTTCACTTCTGGAAAATATGCCAAGAAAGATACATTTTAACACCTTATAAGATATAAAGGATGTAAAATATTATGTCATATGGTTAGGTCATTAGCTATGTATTTTTTTTGTTTATCTCTTTCTTCTATGAGGATTAAGGACATCATAATTGCTTGAAATGCATCATCTTTTTATGTTGTGTGGATTTTGTTTCTCTTTTATTAGTTTTGCATGTATATTTGAGAAATAAAAGCATCTTGCACATGCTCTATCCTTACATAAGTGTGAATCCCACCCTCCTTTTACAAGTGTGAGGGTAAAGTGTCTAACTAACATAACACATTTGGAGTATTCTTTGATATAAGTCTTATTGCTTTGTGAATGCTTGAGCTTTTCAAATAGCAAAAACCCGTAAAATGTTTATGATTGCTGAAGAATTTTAGGTAGCAAGAACTCACAATTGTGTAAGGATAATTGTTATCATGTAGTTCAAAGGTCAAATGAAAGTTTGGTGGAACTAGAAGAATTGAACTCCTCAAAGAGATGCACATAGAAAATTATATCAATTGGCATGACTGGAGACCTCATTGAAAGATTTCACTTTAAATTTTATTTTCTATAATTTTTGTTATTTGTTTGAAATTGGAATATAGTTTGTATTTTTTTTTTTTTACTTTATATTGAATTGGATAATTAGAGAACAAAGTACTATAATTGGTAAAAAGTATTAGCCAATATCCATATCAATACATCATGTTACAAAACATCTAAATTTGTACAAAATAATAGATTAATTCAATATATATTCATACATGATATTTTAATGTAAATCCATTCAAACGAATCCTTTATAGCAAGTGCACTCTTCACATACCCTAGCAGAGAAAGAGAGAAAATTATTTTGTATCCTCGATGGGGTGCCAATAGCTCTGCCTAGGGTGTAAGTAAGAACATATCTTGTTGTAATTCTATTGGGCTAATTGACCCATCATCATTGTCCTAATTATCAAGCTCACACAACTAAAATCCACTATTAGTTTAAATATCATGTTAGGCCCAATAATCTAATCACGTATTAGTTGGCCCATTATACATAATTGTTATGGTATTCAATTAATTCAATTTAATATATAATTAAATTATGGTAGCCTAATATAGGAAAATCTAACAATTTCCTACTTGAATAATATAATTTAATAAATAAGAAATTGGATTACAATAGGTGGCCGCAAAATTAATGTCAACAATGATCATGACATCATTACAATCATAGGTCTATCATAGTACCCAATAATACAGATCATTATATCAGATAGGGATGTTAATGTCATACATGTTTTGAATACTTATATTTTAATTATAAAAAAATATAGTATGAAATGTGTGAGAAATCAGACCTACATATCAAAATATGATAATTTATACATTCTAATGAAATGGTCCATGCATCTATCCAAGATGCTAAAATGAGAATAAATCTCAACAAAACAATGAGATAAAGTCTAAATATCTTCATTGATATATCATAAATAATATGCACAATCAACAACATCATATATACATATATATATATATATATATGAAACATATGACAATATCATAAACATTTACCAATCTCAAGATAATAATTCATCATTTCAATAAGAAACATGAAACTCCCACTGACCCAAAATACCAAAAGGTTTAGTCAAACTCATTCAAGTCACTTGTTTGCAAACAATTTAATACCTAAATCTTTGGTTAGTGAACTACTAGTATATAATCCTTAACAACATGTATAATGCTTGCGTGTTTTCTCTATAACAAATTAATACTTTATATCAAAATACTTTATATGGGTAGTACTTTCATTATTATTTTGAGAGAAATTCACTGTGACAGCACTGTCACAACATATGGTTAAAGTCTTGGATATGCTCTTTACAAATTTAAATCTCAATATCATATTCCTTACCCAAATAGCCTCATAAGTGGCTTTACAACATTGGACATAATCTGGCTTTATAGTAGAGATTGCTGTAACTACTGCTCAATAGTTTTCACAGTACAACTCCTCATATTATCATAAAGATGTATCCAAATATCAACATCCTATTATATGGATAATTCATAAAATCATAATCAAATGGTCTACAACAATCAAATCACCATATTTGTAACAAGTTAACATAAAGATTCTTTGTACTTTATGAGTACTCTATAACTTTCACTGCAATAGTCCAGTATTTCTAATCAGGATCACTCAAGTATCCTCTAAGTATACTAAACATAAAAAATTATACCATTATGTGTATATACTTGAGCATATAACAAGCTACCAACAATGGAAGCATATGGGACGTTCTTTGATATTTACATTATTTTCAAAACAATGTGCTTTAGAAAGAATCTCACCTCTTCGGAAGGGTGTAATACTTATAAAGCACATAAACATATTGAACCTTTTGAGCACCTTTTTAACATATAATCTTTAAGACAAGCTAAGAAAATCCCAAGATTTATCACAATGGATCCATATACCTAGCATGAAAAAGGCATTACTAAGATCCTTTGTATGTAAACATATTTTCTTTGTCTCATTCATAGAGCTTATAACATAGTTTTCAAGGTAAATGTCATCAACATGAGACTAGAAACATAAATATACCCATATCTAACTTAAAACAGATACACAAATCTGTGTCATTCTCCTTAAATCTAAGAGAAGTAATAATCTCAACAACCTTGAGATACCATTGACTAAACATTTTATTCAAATCATATTTATGAATCTTTTCAATTTACACACTAAGTGTTCATTATTCTTCTTTTGGAAATCATCTAGTTAGTTCACAAAAATAGTTTGTAACTTATATCATTCAAGAAAGCTATTGTGCATCTAATGAAACTTCAAGTCAAAACAAACTATTAGTGCCATAGCAACTCTAAATGAGTCTTTAATTAAAACAAACAAGAAAAAAATTTAGAATCGATGCCTTTTTTCTAAATGTGGCTATTTACTACCAATATAGCCTTATACCTTTCAATTATCCCTTGAATATCCTTTTTGGTCTTAAAGACCCTTTTGCATCTAATAAGCTTTCAACCAATAGGTGACTCTATATGATCTCACACATCATTAAAGCAATCTATCATTGACGTCGAATTTGTGCTCCTCTAGGTATATCATATAGTCATGAGTACTTTTTTATCTTTAGGCCATCTAGAATTTACTCAAAGATACTTTATTTACAGCACGTAGTTCCTTTCTACTAACAGTGGAGCATTAAGCTCTTTTAATTTTTAACATTGATTTTACCATTATTTGTACTAGATCATTTTCTTGATCAATTTGGTTCTTTCAACCAATGACAGTGCTAAAGAAATAATAACTTGTACCTCTCTAAGAAAAATGTTATATGGTCTTTCATTCCTATTATCCAACCAATAAACAAAACAAGATCCTTCAATAACTCTAGTGGCGTGGATCAGACAATAAAATTGACAACTTTTGTAACCATTACAGCATCCAATAAGGTGTTTCAAGTTACTTAATAAATGGATCACATGACTTCACTTTAGCCTTGCAATCCTAAACATAGAAATGCCTAGGACTAGGCTTTTCCTATACAGTAAATCATATAGGGTTTTAAGCATAGATTTATTAAAGACTTGATTCAAAATATACACCATGGTCTTTAAAGCATGGCTTTATACAAAATAGTAAAATTGAATGCACGTTAGTGTATTCAATCATGTCTATGGGCATGTAATTCGACCTTTTTACAATCCAATCTCATTCGGGCTTTCTAAGCATAAGGTTGTTAGCCTCAAAATTCATAATCTTGGATATATCACATAAAAGTATTAGAATTTCCATCAATTTTAATATATTCATAGTACTCACCATTTTTTTTATAACTAACGTGCTTGATTTTTTTTATCATTTCGAATTCAATCTTAACTTTAAACACTCCAAAAGAATTTAAAGATTTTACCTTTTCAGTGGATATTTTTGCTTAACAAAAAAATTAATTAATCACTAATGAAAATGAAATATTAGTATCTACTCATAGTTCTTCGTATAATTAGTCTACTTACATTATTGTGAATCAACTCCAATTTATCCAACATTCTAGTCCCTTTTTTCCCTTTTTTTTAACTCTAGCAAGGAGTATCCCCCTTGATGCAATCAATATACACATTAACAAAAGATAAGTCTAGGTCATGAAGAATTTATTTTTTTATCAATCACTTCATGTTTCTATGGAGAAATCACCTAGATACATATACCACATCATTGAGTATCTCACATTAATTCTAACTATTTTGTTTTCAACCATATTATTTATTTAACTGACTAACTCTCCAATTTTCAAATAGCAATTACTATTACATACACATCTTGCACTTTTCCATCATTTCCAATCCTCCAGCTATCAACTTTCTATCACTTGGCTTCTTCTTATTTCTTAACACTCATAATGAATTTGTAATGCAAATGATTGCACCTCCATCTAACCACAAAGTGTTTGATGGAACATCTCTCTAGAACGAGTGGAATATCTTGATTTATTATGATATACACTAAAATCAACTTTTTTATTTTCCAAAGTTAGGTTCCTTTTGGGTGTGACTAATGTCTATGCTCAACACTCGATCCGTGTAACAAAGTGAGCACAAAGACATTTTCAATTCTTCACATCATCTTTCGCTTAACTAACTATAAAGGTCCCCTTTAAAGTGTGATATAATATCTTAAGAACATCAATTTGAATCGAAAAAGAGTCTAAAACATATTAAATCAAATGATTATTTTTCAAGTCTACTTTCATGCCTTTCAAACAATTATAGTAGTATATAGGTTCCATAATATGCTCACAAATTTCATTAATATCATCCTAAATAATTTTATCCAACAATAAGAAGTAATATCCTTTTCTATCTTATCAAACTTTACAAACCTATCAGCTACAGAGTTTACAAATGTTTTGGCATCTTTTAGAGTTAGCAATGCCTTTCATGATGGTCTTATCATTTATATATATCACAACCATCAATTATACTTTATATGAGTATGTCCATTTTCCATGAAAAACCCTTAGACAATAGTAGAGTCATTGCCCATCTTTGGCTTTTCCTCTCTCCATGTCAAATACAAAATTTGATGTGTATTATATATAATATCAGCAATTCAAACCAAATATCTTCTACTCAACCCAATCCTTATAATTGGTCTCATTTACCGTTTTCACGATAATAAATTGTATATGTAACAAAAGATTAAGGAAATAACAATTTATGAAATTTATCATAAATTTTCAAAATAGCATGTTTAACATAGTCATGTTATAATATTTCCTTAATAACTATACAATTTTAAATAATATTACATTATAAAACCCAACACTAATAGGTCATTTAAGGCTTCATAATATGTTAATAATATTACACCAAACTACAATAAGAATATAACAAGCAATCCTAACACTTATATTATCACCAACAAATCATATTAATAATATTACATTAATAGGGCATATATATTACTAAAATAGCATTATCCTATATATAATTTTAAAATTGAATTTAACAAAATTTTATGCAACTAGTCCCATAATAGGTGAGTAAACAATTGCACAAAATTTCATAGTATAATATGAGCAAAATTGATTCTTACATAATTTTACAAATTACACACAATAATTTAGAAAATATTTAAATGTGCAAAAAAATTAAATCATTTCACAAAATTTACATATAGTAGTATAATATGTAAGAATCATATAGTAAATTTTTTATGTCCAAATAACATGAAATTAATGCTCAAATAAATAGAATAATAATTATATAAAATACTTTTGTTTGCAAAAAATTCTGAAAAAATTACAGATAGTATTCTAGTATTTAGCAAACACATGATAAAATTTTTAAACCCAAATAACATCAATAATTATTCAAATAAGTTGAAAAAATAAATAAGATATTTTTATTTTCAAAAAAATCTGAAAATACTATCACAAATAGAGCTCTGAGAGTAGAGTTCAGTGGTATAATTTTTATCAACATCTGACGTGATTGGCCAACTATGTAATCAGATCTAACCTAATGAGCAAAACCTTCCAATTTAGCCATATTTTGAAAATTTTTTGTGTGGGTTTCTTTACCAAAATTCATCTAAAAACTAATCCCCTTATTAATTTCACAAAATCATGACAAAATTAGGATGATTTTAATTGGACAAGTATCGAACCTCCCTTAAATTACCCAAATAAAAATTTCTTAAAATTAATGCTATTTGTGTTTGAATTTTCAAAAATTGATTGATGCCTTTTCTTTATTTGATTATTCTAGTATAGAATCATAAATCAGTTTAGATGAATCTCCAATAATTAGACCAAATTTTGACAAAATAATCTTCTCGTAAACGAAAAACATGAATGTCAAAGATTTCAATTTTGAACAGTATTTGTTCAAATTCATTAGTGTATTTTGCACATCACATGCTCTTGAGATCAACTTATGAATTAAAATTATCCCTTCAAATTATTTGAATTTAGGAAATCAAAGTTTTTGAAAAAAAATTAAATTAATTCAATTTGTGATTCCTTATCTAAATTCATGAAGTTTATAATCAATATATGCAATTAAACAATACAAAAAAGGCAGAAAAAATTTTAATGTTTAACCCATAATTTTTCTCATCATAGATTATGGATTTTCAATAATTTAATTACATCAAATTGTTAAACAAAAAAATTGCATAAATTTGAGTTTTGTAACATGAAAAAAAAATGACTCTGATACTGATTGTTATAATTAGTAGAAAGTATTAGCCAATAATTAGATTTATAAATCATGTTACAAAATATTTAAATTTGTATAAAATAATAAATTAATTCAATAAATGTATGTATTTGATATTTTAATATAAATCTATTCAAACGAATCATCCATAGCATTTGCACTTCTCACGTGTCCTAATAGACAAAGTGAAAAAAATTATTCTATGTCCTCAATGAAGTGGCTATAATTCTGTTTAAGGTGTAAGTAGGGACTTTTTGTTATAACTCTACCAAACTAACTGAATTATCATCATTAGCTTAATTATAAGACTCACATTATTAAAATTTATTATTGATCTAGATATCATGTTAGGTCCAATAATCTGATCATATATTAATCGGCCCATCATACATAATTATTAAAATATTTAATTAATCTAATTCAATATATAATTAAACTATGGTAGTCCAAAAAATTAAAACACAAATCATTCAAATCCTTCTATTTAACATGTTACTGCCACATTATTGATATGTTAATTGCGAAATATCTGATCACCGGCAAATTAGCAATGAAAAGAATTTCCCAGCGACATGGCTAGCAGAGAAGACAATCTTTGATTTATATAAAACATCCATTGAGTGAAGGTTTTATCAAAGTTGACATGTGGCTCTTGGTACATATTTTGTATTCTGCTTTGATAGTAAATACTTACTCTGTTTGGGGTTTTAATTTATGCAAGCGTGGAATTAGATATTGATAGTCCACAAATTAACGAGTTTTTAACTACGACTGGTGAGTTAGTTTAGAAGATAGTCAAACGAGTTTAACTCACAAAACACCAAATGTACTCCTGATTATCTACTGGTCGCATGTGTCTGTTCCGTCATATTCTCTGTGGTTTTATTCTATATGAAATTGAAGCTTGGCTTAGGTGGAGTGCTGGCAATAACAAGATTAAATTACACTCCTCCTTTTTATAGTATTAACCCTTTTTTTATGAATATCTGTAATTTTAAAATTTAGAATGGGTCCTATAATTTTAAATTGTTTCTAATTAGATCCTTATTATTAGGATTCTATTAACTTTTAATAACGTAACGAATGATTTATTAATTAAATTTAATAAAATTTGGAATTAGATCTTTGTAATTTAAAATAGTTTCTCATTAGATACTCATAACTCATTTTGACATAGGTGGAGTGATGGCAATAACAAGATTAAATTACACTCCTACTTTTTATAGTATTAACCCTTTTTTTATAAATATTTGTAATTTTTAAATTTAGAATGTCTCCCTATAATTTCAAATTGTTTCTAATTAAATCCTTGCTATTAAAATTCTATTAACTTTTAATAATGTAAACAAATGATTTATTGATTAAATTTGTTAAAATTTGGAGTTAGATCCCTATAATTTAAAATAGTTTCTCATTAGATACTGATAACTCATTTTATTTTTTTTCTTTTTCTTTTTTCTTTTTTCTTTTTTATTTTTCTTCCCTTTCGCAAGTTTATTGTAGTGTATATAAAAACTCTATTTTCATTACAATAGCTACTTAATGTATATTAAGTGATTCTTAATTTTAATGGCAAAAAAAATTAAAA
The DNA here is from genome assembly GCA_026873985.1 of Saraca asoca. Lineage (NCBI taxonomy): Eukaryota > Viridiplantae > Streptophyta > Magnoliopsida > Fabales > Fabaceae > Saraca > Saraca asoca. The sequence goes on from JANHAO010016926.1 coordinate 12,518, forward strand.
TTTGTGTTTAGCCATCGTGTTTAATTTATGTAAACTACATATACTTGTAAACTTAATTTTTGTAAGTTAAATGCCTTTTAGTATATTTTATTTAATAATAAATTAATACCAATATTCTAGTTTTATTTAATTAAATTCTAAATTAAGAGTAAATTAAATCTGATGTTGTAATTTTATTTACATTCAAAATTTTTATAACCACACATTCTTTTCCTTTTTCCTTTCTTTTTTTTTCTATTTTAGTAATTATCATGAAACAAATATTTATTTGTTTCTAATGTTTTAAATTGTTTTAATAACTATCATAAAAAATACATAAATTTTTTATATTTATTTTTATAATAATTAATAAAACTAATAACTATTAAACTATTTATTTTTCATAATAATTATTAAAATGATTTAATAAATTAAAACTTTAGAAACAAATAAATATCATTTCCATAATAATTACTAAACAAAATATATTCTTTTTCTTAATTGAATATTTTAAATTTGAAATTTATGTTTTTAATGGTTTAACATGTTAAATTATTTTAATAATTATTATGGATAATAAATCAATTATTTGTTTTTGTTTAAATGTTTCAATGGGCAATTTATTAAACTATAATTTTAACAATAATTATTTTAAAAATAAATGAATTATTGTTAGTCATTTTTTAAATGTTTAAAGATTATTTATTTTAACTACTAAATAATAATTTTTCAATTTACTTTATGACTCAATTTATGTTTCAAATTTTATTAATTTTTGTTGAAATTTTATTTAATAACATTTGAATTTATAGAAACATATTTAAAATTTTATTTTTATTTTATTGGATATCTAATGCGTATTAAATGTATCTCAATTCTACTAACAAAAAATATATAAAACTTATGTTTAACTATTATAATTAATTTATAAAATGAGTGGTAATGACATATTTAGAAATCATTTTAAATTATAGGGATCTATTCTAAATTTTAACAAATTCAATCAATAAATTGTTTATCACGTGATTAATAATTAACAGAATCTTAATGATAATAACTCAATTAAAAATGATTTTAACTATAAGGAGTCAATTCTAAATTTTAAAGCAAGTATCCATTTGGAAAAAAAATTGAAACTAGAGTGCAATTTAACATAATAATTATTGACGTTGGAATCTGGTTCCAATCCAAACTCCAGCCAACGGGAGATTCTTCCAGGATCTCAGGCTATCAGCTGGTTCGAAAATAGAAGATCAGCAAAACAAACTAGAGAGGAGGGAAGAGCAGTGAAAAAACATAAGATTGTTAACATGATTCAATCAAATCTGGACGGCACCGGACGTTACATCCACGGTAGTGTATTATTCTGAAAATATTTTTATAGAGTTTCTGCATACAAGCTTTCGTCCTCTCTCTTTACAATTCATCTCCTTCCTATATTTATAGAGGAGAGAAGGTTACAATTGTAATTTTACATGCAGTAAATCTGTTACATCAACATTTAATGTACAAGACAGAGTAACCAGATAAAATCCTGTTATTTGACTACTGTAGACTGCCTTCTGCAAATGGGCCCCGCATCTTTATTGTGTTAGTTTGGGTGGGTGCCCTAGGCCAATTTGATTGAGCCCTATCGCATCCAGAACTATACATTCTGTAAATTGGATATAAAGGTTGTACATTC
>JANHAO010016927.1:0-14173 GCA_026873985.1 Saraca asoca
CTAGTCCCACATCGGATAGAATTAATATGGGAATAGGATTATTCATATATATAAAGGGGATTACTAAAGTTATACAATGTACCTTATATTCACTTATTCTTAATAGTAAAAATCTTCTCCTTGCCCGTGGACGTAAGTCACATTGACTGAACCACGTTAAATACTTGTGTCATTCTTTCTTTTCTCTATTTTTTCTAATACCGCCAATTTACAACATAATCAATAAAACAAAACTCCACAGCATCATTTACTTTAAAGGTTGCCTTCCTTGCGTTGACTTGAATTGCATTAAAGGTAATTAACCGTAGCTGAAAAATTGAAAATGGAAGTTGCTCAGCAGTTTCATGCACCTGGAACTAGTTGTTATGACGTGGTAAAGGTGACGTAATTAGATATTCTAAACCTGGTTTTTCTCGATGGCACCTTGAATTGGCTCTTTTGTCATGTTGGAAATTTTAATTAGAGGAAATATGCTTGTACTCGATCATTGCACTAAAATAATGTAAAATGGAATGCTAGTAATGGTCTAAGCTTGGTCGTCAACAAAGTGGCTGGCTGTAAACATGTAGCCTTGTCCTTTTTTTTTTCTTTTTCTCTTTCCACACATGATAGATAAAATAAATTTAACAATTTCATCTATAAAATTATAATATACTAATAAAATGATTCTTAAATTATTAATCATAATAATCTTTAAATAATACTTCATTCATATAATTTTGTTTCTCTTTTATATTGTTTAGAAATGAAATTATATATATATATAGAAGAGAAAGAATTATATAGATGAAATATTTATAAATTATTATAATTATTTTTATAATTCGGATATAATTTTACCAATGTCTACAATTTTAGAGATAAGATTACTAACTTTGTAAGTTGGTGAAGATTGAAACCTTTTTCTAGAAAAAAAATTATTATTTTGAGAGAAAATAGAATTTCTTTTGAACATTTGAGGGTGGATGTTTCTTTTGAAAATTTGAAACTTTTCCTTTTGGTACAAAGATAGCCAGTTCAAGTCTCAACATTTTAAGGCTTAAATATTTTGGGCTTAAGCCCAGTCCAGTTTTACATGGGCATAAGTCAAAGATGATTTTTATCCTTTTCGGTCGTAGCCCATGCTGCTGAGTGCTAGAAATCAATATCTTCCAAGTTAATGCGCATGTAGATTGAGTCGGTAAAATGGCGAAGAGCCTCACTCTGATTCAGACGATAGCAACGGCTAGCGTTTTCTCTGCCGTATCCTTCTGGTAATCCTCAACCTTTTGCTCTTTGTCTCAGAATTAGAGTTCACCACTTGCTCATTCCCCTTCTGCACATTCGCTCAGGTACGGTTTCATGTTTGGCAGAGAGTCCGCTCGTAAAGAGCTTGGCGACTTAATCGAGGATCTACGTCGTGGAAATCCCAATCCCGCCGCCGATTCAGCTAGCTCTCATTCTTAAACTGTATTAATCGCTCTTTCCAAAATTCATATCGGGATAAAAGTTTATACCTTTACTACTTTTTGCGCGTAATTACACTTTATGCCACTTTGTGACTGTAAAATAGAATGAGCTCGGTTCAATTTTGTATTCATGATATTGAAACCTAGATCTTCATTTATTCTGATTTTGTCTGTTTTTTGAAATGTGACAGACTGTAGCTTCCGCATCCAGTCTGGCAGGATCAACTGGGCAATGAATAATTCATGAAACCTGATAAAGGCTAGCTAGGTGCTTGGAGTTTGATCAACTCTATCCCAGCGGCTTATGTTTCTTGTATTCTTCTTTGTTCCTTGACTGGGGATGACTCTTACTAACCCTGGGTTACTCCATTTAGATGTAAGTGCTCAAATTGTCCCCCCTTTTTTCCCGACAATTCCTTATAAATAGTGTTGACTGTAGAGGTTGCATATCAAAATTTGACTGTCACATGAACTACTCCGTCAAGTTTCCTGTTCCACGTAAGCTTTAGTTTTGGTTTGAAAGATCTCTATTGGAGAGAATGAGGTAGCCATATTGCCTGGCTTCTCTGGATATTATAGGAAGGAAAAAAGGCACTCTGAAAAATGTGTAACTCAAACAAGAAATCCTGTATCAAATCATGAAAACCATGTGTATCTTCATCCCCGTTAAAATGCTTGTTGGCTTCCCTTGATTCAGTTGTAATTTTCTTTTAAAATGTTTTTGTTATGTGTTTAAAGATTCTTATATCTTGGAAATATTGATACTGCAACACCATGGGAATAATCAAATAACATGGAGAGACTTGAGAAGTTTTACATGCACTTGTTGTGTATGGCCATATTGTGAGGAAAAAAATGACATTAGTATGTCTATATGGAATGCATTAGTTGAGTTAATGGGGATCACCCAAACAACGCAAGTAAAAATATATAACCCTATATCACTATGTATTGAATTTTTAACATTCAATGGGGAATTCCGTTGAGCCTGTTCATAGTTGGAATTGTTTTCATATAAACATGAAATCAAATAATATATCCTCATGGCATGACATATGCCATATTTCCAATGTATGCGTATCATGGTTCTTTCTCTTGCTTTCCCCCTCTTTCTTTTGTTCCTTTTACTATATCTTATGATGCTTTTTACTATACACCATGACTCCTGAATATGCTTCTATTGATATTTACACAAGAGCAACCTCTTGAGCTTCCTTCGTCTGAGTCTTTTTTATGTGTCCAACATAAAGATCAGTCCTGGAGGAATCACAATCTGGAAGTCTCTGTCTCCGGCCACCCTCAGACATGCTTCTCACAAAGTCCACTAAGTGCCTCCAATTATCACCTTCAAACAAATTCTTGTTCATTCTTAGATATGTAAACGCACTCAAACCATTACCAGTGTCTGATCTACTTGTCTCCATAACTTGAGCATATGCATCAGCATCATATCTCTCCAATGCATTCTCCCCGGCAAGCTCTACTCCAGCTGTCTTGGTTGCCATCTTGACTTGACGGACCAGCCCTTCTGGCGAGCAATTCGCATGTTCTGGCTGCTGTCTGTCTTTCATTTCCATGCAGGTGAAATTGAAGACAACTCCATGTTTTGCTAGCATCTTTGCTATTGGTAGGTAACCATCACGAAATCTTGTATTATAGTATCCGGCAGTTAATTCGGCTGCATGGGATCTTGTTCTGAAATGCCAATGTATTCCAGCAATTTTTCCGGAAAGTTTCACCCCAGATGTTTGGAATATTGTTTTGGCCGATTCAAGGATCTTGTCACCATGTTCCAGCAGCTTATTGGAGTACCACTCCAGGAAGAACTGTCCATATTCAGAATTCCATGTTCCTTCCCTTCTGAAAAACCCAGTATCCTCAGGAAATTGATTGTACTGACCAGAATCATGGGGTCCACTTCTTCCCCACTCTTTCTTACCAATGACCTCTGCAGATGCTTCCAATGACGCTTTCATGTACTGCGTGACAGAGAAATCGATCCTTTTAGGAACTACTTTTATTATTTTTCTTGAGTGATTAGTTATTAATTTGTTTAATTGGCCTTGGGGTAGTGCTTTTAGGCCATTTTGCAAAGTTAAAAGAAATGAATGCTTTGGCATACTTGGGAAAATCATTTTGTGAAATGAATTTACCTTATCATAGCACTGGAATTCGCCAATACCAGGAAACCTCCAAGTTCCGTTGCTTTCTGGATATGATGGATATCTGAGTTCTCCACAAGGACCCATCCCCACTTGAATTTCCTGCAAATGAATTTAGTCTTATTATTAAAATCCCATTTAACGGCCTTGTTTGTTTGGTGGATAAAAATAGATAGAATAGGGTATAATGCATGAAATTGTCAAAATTGCATACATCATATCTAAAGTTCAATGCCAATTTTGACTATTCCCTTTTACTCCTCTTATTTTCATTCACCCTCTCATGTGTGTATATATATATATATATATATACATGTTCTAAGTGAAACTAGTCTTATTATTAAAAACAATCCATTTTGACTATTCTATTTATTTTTGTATATAAATATAAAGAATAGTATGCCAAAGTAAAAAAAAAAAGAAGGCGTTTATAATTAGATACATATTTTTTTTGGTGAGAATTTATATTATATATTATTGATGCTTGGGGTCAACTATCTGGATAGGATTTGCCCCCAAATGTAAGCATGTGCGGTTGCTAATGTCCTAAATACGATAATCCAATCTTAAATTTAAAATGAAAAATTTTTAATCATGGATACTCTATTGCCTACCTAATTGAAAAATTGTAGCGGAAGAAGGTATTAGGAACCTACCGCAATAACACTGCCCAAGTAATCTCTGAATCTGTCACGGAAACTCCTCATGTAATCATTGTAAACCTGGAGGGGTGTCCTTCCTCTTAGAACAGGCAATGAGTCACAGCCCAATGAGATATACTCAGGATTCCTCCTCCCCGATCTGTCTGTGTAAACCAGATCTGGATTCTTGCTTATCTCTTCAAGCACCCAGGGTGGCAGAGGAATGCTAAATATTGCAACACAAAAAATCTTGTCAGAGATTTCCAATTTGGCCTCCAAATAATAATAGTACAGTATGTAATAGGGTTAAATTCATTTAGAATCTCTTAAAAAAAAAAAAAAACAATAAAATTTCCTAGCTCAGCTGGATTGTGGTGTTTCTTACTCAGCATTAATGGCCTGTTTGGTAATGAAGAAAATGAAAGGAAAACGAAAGAAAAATGACGAAAATAGTATATTCCTATACCTGCAGGAGTCTCCAACATTGCCTCCACACTGATGAAAAGACATAACAACTTGAAGCTTCAAGCCATTTTTCTGTACCATCTGCACAAGCTCAGCATAGGCTTCCCAGTTATACTTCAAAGGTCCATCTTTCTCCACCAAACCCCACCAAGCATCCACCATTACTCCTTCAACTCCTGCACTCTTCAGCGCCATCAAACTAGCATTCATCGCTCGCGGCTTATTCAGATTCCCTCCCAGTGTCACGGTGTCTAATGGCAGCATCACATACACTGGCACTCTGCCCGAATCAGCGCGATTATGAGCAATTGATGGAGCATGAATCTTTTCGAACTTTTCATTTCTCATTTCTTCAATGCTGAAGCCATTGACACGTGTGACATGTGCTTCTTGCATCGAATTCTTTGCCCGGAGACGAAAAGAAGGCTTGCTTCTTGCAAAGCTGACTGTTGAAGGGATCTCATCTGAAGTTTTGAGGCCTTTGGTTTCTTGCTGATTGATGAAAGAAATTGAGGAACGAAGTGTCAAAGCCATTGTTCTTCTCTTCTGTGTATCTGTCTGCAGTCGAAGATATGGAAGGAAGATACGTAGGAATAACCGAAGATGGTAGTGTTTATATTTATAGAAAATACTCGAGTTTGGGAATTGAAGCTGACAACCTTGGTGGGCTCCAGTTGAAAAGTGAAAAAAGTGCAAAAAATCAAAACTAGTCGGCTCACATTTGACAGGACATTTTGACTCTTACGTGTTTCCACCTCTACCATTCTTATCTAACTGAAAGGAAGAAAATTAGAGAGCAGTTTTGCTTTAACGGTCACCCACCTACATACATTATTTGTCTTAGTCATTGGAATTAATCAAGGAGAGGAGAGGACAAATATGTGGCTAAGCTTAAAGAAAATGACAAAATTAGAATTCAAATGTATATTCACTAATTTTCTTCTCTAATTTGTCTTAGAATCTAATTTAAACTAATTCAACATTTATTTACTGACTCTACATGTTTAAATTTCGAAAATCCTAAGTGCACTCGAGTTAAATGTATTTATCAAATCTTTCTGTAAATTTTCCTTGCTTTATCTGATTGTTCAATTATTCCAGACTAATAGAGTAAACCGAAAGTTAAGGAAGAAGGAGGTTAAGAAATTATCCATTGATTGAAAGCGAAAAGTGCAGGTCCTCTGCAAAACAAAGAGATGAATGTTTTTAATTTATCCAAACGCATTGATATTTTGAAGTTAGCGGCTTTCTCAACCGCAGGATCCTTAACTTTGTTTTCCAGAACCTGAGGCTACAAGTACAATAACGAACTTAAGTACCCAAAAGGTGAAATTTTTATATCAGTAAAGAACAGTGAATTTACTGAAAGCAGCTTAAACAACCTTAAAAAAAACTGAAAATATGTTTCTAGTTGAGTTATTATTTTCCTAATACTGAAAATGTATTGCTATTGGTGTGTGATAATTAATGAGTGGTTTTGTATTGCCAATTTGCGACTCTATGGATTGGATTCTGGTTTCTGGCTTCTGTTGTGCATATTAGAAAATACAAACTTGTTTTTGTGGATGAAATGGTTTCAGAATTCCAAAATTAATTCTCTTGGTTCTGCTTTAATTTGTTCAAGATAAGAATAAAGGGTGGAAGCCATTTTTAGTGTTAGAAAATCTGTGGTTGAGAGCAAGTCTATTCATTGCTTTCATTATTCTTGACTGTTAATTTTTTTGCGCGTCTTTGAAGGATCAAAACCTTAATTGTCGAACTCTTATCTATCTCCTTGTTTTCGTTAACAGTAATTTCGGCTTGATGGGCTCCAAAATCTCAATGTTGACCAATACCGTGTTGTCCTTGAAGATAGGATCAAATCTTTTCTGTCATCTTTCAACAATTCTTCTTCTTATTATAGCCACCAGAGACTAGTAAAATGCTTGTTCCATCTGCTATCTTCAAGATTTGACAGCGTTTGATCAATATGGATGCGAAAGAGTTTGTTTATTAGGCATCTTTTTTGCCAAGAAATATGTCCTCTGCTAACAATAATATTTGAAAGGCAGTCCTTGTTCTTGAAACTTCATCACTTGGCCTAATTTAGAACTGTTAGACAGTGTGACCAAAATCCAGCAAGGATATACATACCTTTAATTAGAACAATAGATAATAGTTCATATGAAGATTGATCAGTACGAAATACTACTTGTAGTTACTTAAAAGATTGGCCTGTAAGACTTAATTCTGCTTACTCTATACACCTATCTCAGTCCAATTCTTCACCAGAAAAATTTGCATTAATGGACTTCAAATTACTTAAAAGGCAATTCCGTTTTCAGGTAAAGCATCTCAAATGACGGGGACAAGGATAACATAGGAACAAGTCGGTGAATGCACAAACATATGAAAGACGAGGATCAAGTATTATAAAATTGTATCTCTCTTATTCACAAATGGATGACTTCGAATCTTTCATATGCAATTGCTTGATATTTGACGCTTTGTACTCAGTACTATACCTTGAAAGCCTCATATAGCTGACCTGTCGCCACGTAACTCATAGCCCTACCATTTTCAATTTCTGTGAACGATATCCTACCCTCATCTTTCTCCTACTCACCTTTCATTTCACAACAAACAAAACTCAATTTAACCTAAAAAGAAGACGTACAATTTCTTTAAATGTAAATCTAGGAAAAAAAAAGTATAAAGATTTATTTGTAAGTTATGGTTTCTACAAATAAGTCGTGCTTCAATTTTTGAAATTGACATAAATTAATACTATAAAAAATTGAGAAAATATTAATCCAAAGAGGAACATGACAAGTCTCGCGAATTTGCCTTAAAATGCTTTGAAGAGGAAAAAGAACCGCGTTTTGTCTCAAAGTCGAGACATGACATAATGCTATATTGACCAACGTAACAAATATATGTTAGGCTCTATGTGTATAAGGAAAAATTAGACATGGTTTCAATTTACATACCAGACCAGACCGACCAAGATGCCGACCACTGCAACCATTGCCTCCTTAATGGCTTTTAGGAATTTTGAAGCTTGAATTTTAGCTTTCTGGGTGTTATTTTCTCTGGCAGAAACTAGGAAAAACAACCTTCTAAACTCCCACATGGTAAAATTCAAAAATTTCAATCTGTAAATGAGATTTTTTTTTACTAAAAGAAATTGAAAATGAAGGAATCTCTCACTCTCATTGATTGTAAAATATGAATGGTGGTTTAATATAAATGGCTCGAACTTTTGGGAAAAAAAGTTAAATTAGTCAGTTTCTCTCCTTTTCGAAGGAGAATCTAGTTTTGAATGTCATGAATTAGGACAAAGGCAGAGAAAATCCCACATGCACGTTGCTTATTTCCACACTGGTAGCTAGTAGCCAAATATGCTAAGGTCCCCCACTTGCACCACTTTTACGTCCATCGACTTTTCTTGTGGTTCTCCGTAAGCTATACGTGTATACACTTGCTTCGTTCCCTCACGTAAACTAAAACCTCTGGCTACTCTTTATTTCATTACCCTCATCGCCAAATTTTTATGTATTTTGGTTCCTTATTTGTCTTTTTTTTTTTTTTCACCGTTCATCAATAACTGTTGCAACATTTCTGCTAGTGAAGGTTGTTGGATCTGATTCAATAGTATAACAGCCCGTTTGTTTGGACTTTAAAAAAAAGTATTTTTTATGTAATACTTAAAAAAATACTTTTATTTAAAACAGTAAATTGAAGCTTTAAAAAAAATTAAATTTTAATTTTTTTTTATTTTTTAAATTCATCCAAACACATAAAAAATACTTTATTTTATAAGAAAGGAACTTTTTTTTTTAAAAAAAAGGCCCAAACAAACATGCCTTAAATCAAACCAATTCTGTCTATTTGAAAAAAACAAGTGAAATCAATTTAAATAAAAGCCTGTAAGATTATTGGTGGTAAAGCATGAAAAATAAAACATTATGCAGGGGTTTAGAAACTATGTCATAAAGTGCATGACAATCTTATAGATGTTATATAAAAAGTTAGAGACATTTTAATAAACACACGTTTGAATCAGGACCATTCATACAAGAAAAAAGAGTGGATAATTTTTAAGATGAGATCTCATTTATTATGTAAAGACATGTTTCTGATGTAATATAAAAAATGTGTCTTCAACATCTATAATATTGTATTATTATACTGATTTGATAGAAAATTTTAAAATAAAGTTAGTACTAATTATCTGACATCAGCTTATGCAAAAAATCTTAACAAAACAGTCTTCAAATCAAAATATCTTTGCAGCCCCCATATATTTTTAGAATGGAACCGTAAAACTTTTTCTTTTTTTTTTTAAACTCCGTGGATGTTTCTAAGGGAATAAAATTTGATATAAGAAGCTGTAAACATCACTGTCACACAACTGTTTCCCACCACTACAAGCTTCAGCAGCCAACAAATGCACTGAGATATTTAACAGCATGATATATCAACGGTTTTTAAAACAGAAGAGCAAAAGGATTCCCCGAGAAGTTTCTGTTTTGATTATTAATTTAAATGCTGCCTTGAAGTTAAGGCTAGCAACTGCGTACAAGTTCTGGTGTAGTACAAAAAGACATTATGGCAGCTTAAGATCGAAGAATCTTCCATTGGGAAGACAGATCCAATTTCGTGTTGAAAACGATAACACTTGATATTAACTGCGTATGGACCAAGCCGAATGTGGTTATCCTCCCCACCCACATAGAAACAGAGTGTGTACAAAGCCATTTCAAATTCTGGGCTGACTCCGATTTCAGAATTCCATTCCATTCAAACTGAATGGTCAGTAGCTGGGTTTCAGAGTCTGGCTGCAAATTATCGTATGCAATAGAACAACATTACAAATAGTGTGGTTGCACTTCAAACTTTGACGTGTTAGTGATTAAATATTAGCATTTTCTGTTATTTGTTGTGCAATGAGCAGGAGAATTCCCGGACAATAAAAATTACTCTTCCAAGAATTTGTAGTATTTGGGATTTTTATCCAAATTCTATTTTCGTGAAATAGAATAATTTCTTACTTATATCTACATTTAAATCAAATTTGAATTATAATAAGAAAAAATTGTAATAAAATTAGATTATATAAGTACACCCATCTTTTAGTCCCTCATTTTATGGAGAGATTCGCATCCCTTCGTGTGTCATATTTCCTCTCTTTTCTGTTCAGCTTTCTTTCTTACTCATAGTCACATAACTTCTTGGTTTGGTCATAGAAGTGGTGTCCAAACAAGCTTTGCTTTCTGAACAATTACTTCTTATGGTGCACAGAGAATGAAAGAAGGGAAAGTTTTTTTAGTTATTCAAATTATACATTTGACTGTAAGTCATTAGAAACTCACCAGTTTAATTCTCTCTCTATTTTTTTTTTTTTTTGGTTTAATAATGTGTCTGGCAAAAAAAATACAATTTTTCTCATTAATTCTTATAAATATACTACTGTATTAATCTTTTAAACATTGAAATTGATGCTTATAGATGGGTTGTTAGCTTGAATAGAGTCTCTTGCATTTGTAAATGAAATAGACTTGTTAAGATATTAAAAGGTTTACTCTATTCTTATTTGTAATGTGCAATAACAATCCGTGCTTTTAAGAATTTAAAAGAACGCGTAAGTTGGCTAGACCATGAGGAGCCATAGATGTTGGAAGTGATTTAATTATTAATTTTCCTTGGTAAGTGCGATGCTTCAAATGAAAAGCTTCTTTGAGTTAACTGCAATAAGCTGATGAGGGACTAAATGACTGACGCCTCTCTCTTAAAGTGAAGGAGGGACTGAGGTTTATTCTATTATTTAATATTACAGTGAAGTTAAATTGGTCCTTGGATATAGATTTTGATTTATAAATATTTTTCATTATACGAAGAGAGGGTTCATTTTTATAGTATTCAAAGATCTCATAATTTACTTTTATTTTTTTTATAAAATTATTTATATTGAAAATGAAAAACAAATACATCATTAAAAAGCAGATGTAGCATTAGTTAGATGAAGATTGTGAAGTGTTTTAAATGCATTTGAGATACAAATTTAAGAGTGATTAAACACTTTGTATTCTTTTATTTTTTAGTGAATTTTGTTTATCATATTTGTTTGTGGAATAGGCTAAAGATCAAACCAAATTAAATATTTGTGTTTTATAATTTTATGTTTATTTAATCTTGAGTTCTTTTTTCATGTTTCCTTATCTGTTGACGGCAAGATCCGGTCAACAGGAAAAATTCAGTAAATATCCAAACTGCAGATGGAGAGTGTGAATGTAGAAGGAAGAGATTGAAAGGGAAGAAAAACAAAGGACATCAGAAGCTTTTTATCTTAGTTTAGTTAAAGTCAGTGTGACCCTTACGTCCACAATGATTGTATTTGCTGTTAAAATGTTAACGGCAAGATTCGGTCAATAAGAAAAGTTCAGTAAATATCCAAACTGCAAATGAAAAGTGTGAATGTAGAAGGAAGAAATTGAAAGGGAAGAAGAACAAAGGACACCAGAAGCTTTTTATCTTGGTTCGACTAAAGTTAGTGTAACCCCTACGTCCATAGTGATTGTATTTGCTGTTGTATGAATGTTCTCTGTAATATTTAACAGAGTTGCAATACAAGAATTTTTTCACTATTTTGACAGAGTTTTTGCATATATTTTTTCCCTCCCCTTACAATGGGTTTTCCCTTATTTATAGAGACAAGGGGATTATAAAGGTAATTTGATAAATCGTAAATTTGTTTCTTCCACCGCATCGGACAATAAATGCTAGGCAATTCATTATCAATTTTAGGGGTTGATTTGTCGGTTGGGAGTGTGTGTCTTTGGATGCTGACTAGAGGTCACTCATTTGGTGATATGGACTCACGTTGGGTGGTCCATTGGCCATGCAAGTTGGTCTCGTTCTCAAGTTTGACCAAAATGAGCTTCCTAGAAGATGGCTGGGGTGGCTCGCTCCGACCAGCAAGTTGGAGCTCATCCTTAACGAATTCAGGCTACTGTCTTGGTCTTGTCCTGCATCCTAAGCTTGCAGCTGGTGATCTGGTGTCTCTGCCGAGTGACCTCAGTTTTTGGACGATCCAGGCTTTTTCTGGTTGGACTCATCTCCTGTTGGGCTTTTGTCAGCCCATTTTGCATTACTCTAAAAATATCCACAACATTAGCCCCTCAACTCTCAATTTGCTTTGCACACTGGAAGTTGTAGTTTGCTGGCCAAGTCCTTTCTTGCAGTCTGTAGTACTGTTAAATTCTTCACTCACAGTCTACTGTGTTGTCAAAGTCTTCACTTACAGTCTGTATTGTTGTCAAAGTTTTCACTTACAATTTACAATGTTGTCATTTCAAACTTCAATCTCATTACTTTATCTGTGCCAGGCCATGCCTCTAATGTGCATGTTTTATAGCCGTTGGAATGGCAACTTTGCTATTTTCTAGGCCATTTGATCAAGAGTAGCTGGATAGCCTATGGATTCATTAGTGAGGCTAGACTGGTCTATTTAAGGTGTGAAAGACTTTCTCCCTTTTCCACAAGATGACCTAATGGGTGCATTGATTGAGCCCCCCATGTTTCCGATGATTTGGGTCTTTGGTGAAGTGATATAAAGTGTGTATGGCCGGCTGCGACAATTCCTCTCTGAGGATATTAAGTTTTGTTATAGGAAGCTCCTATAGACAATTCCTCTCTAAGGATCCTGGGAAGTTTATTACCTTTCTCCGTATCCTCTCCATTGGTGATCCTGAATAATGCAGCTCTTTCACCCTTGTTCTTTGGCCTCCTTACATAGTAAGCTAGGTCTTGAGGGCATTCAAGTTGTGGAAGAGGCTCTTAGCTTGGATGGAGGATGAGGAAGAGTTGGAGCAGTTCGGTTTACTTGCTGATCTTCCAGCCTATTGGAATTCAACTCTTCCTCTTAGGATATGCTAGCTGTAGGCTTGCTTTGATTTGTACCCTCGAATCTTCATGTAAATTTACCTCGTTAAGGTTTTTAATGAAACTTTGCATAATATTGTTATTTTTTCGAGCATGTCATATTAGTCGATTAGTGGGTCACAGCTGGCAAGATGAACGAGTTCCTACAAAACACAATTTGATAAATGTTAGATAAAATGAACGTTTGATAAGTTAATAGACCTTGGATTGCATAAATCAAATTAACATAAAGGGCTTTAGCTAGTAAATCATGACTTAAAAGGATATGTGCCATGTTGAATGACCAATTAGTCACATCAACCCATCTCAATTGACAATGAATTCGAGCACTAGAGTGCCTTAGTTGGTAATGAGTTTGAGCACTGGAGTGCCTGAGCTGGTAACAAGTTTAAGCACCGGAGTGCCTGAGCACCTATGTTAGTGCGAGATTAAGTGCCCAGGTAGGTTGCACAGATGCGCCTCAGCTAGCACAAGTGCCCAGGTAAGTCGCATGAATGTGCCTCCGCTAGCGCGAGATTGGGTGCCCAAGTAGGTCCCACGGATGCGTCTCAGCTAGCACAAGTGCCCAGGTAGGTCACATGGATGTGCCTTAACTAGCACGAGTTTGAGTGCATGAGAGCCATGCCTTAGTGGTAACTTGCATGCTGTGCGGGCTGGAAGTTGTAGTCCGTTGTTACAATTTGCAATCTTTTAGGTCATTTGGCACACTTCCACTTATTTTATCCACGACTCTTAGGCTTCTGCCACTAGCTCATGTGATTATTTCTGTCTTCGGTGAATGTTTTTGTGAGGCTGGCGGCCACTTACTACTGGCACCCATCGAACCGTCAGATTGTAAGTATCTGATGGTTTCTTGATGGTTGCCGAATCTAATCAAAATTAGAAAATTTATAATCGATTTACCCTACTACTTGTAGCATAAGGTAACACCGGATCAAGCCTTTGGATCATTCCAATAATAACAATCAGATCAAGAGATAAAAATGGAGGGGGGATTGGCAGTAGCTATTCTAACAGCAAACAACAAGGTAGAACTATAACAAAAGCAAGCAAATAACCAGCCCAAGGAAATTAACTAAACTTAAGATTAATCTATCCTTGATCACTAAATATTCATTTAATTGTTAATTTTATTTCTGGCCTTAAATCATAGCAAGAAACCTTGAAATGATTAATAAATCCTCTACTAGATAAACACTTAGCATTTGGTTGATTAAGGTTAAACAGACTAAGCATCCAATTAAGCCAAAACCATCATAAGAAATCAGGATTCAGCCAAGTAAACAACCCATCAAAAGCTCAATGCATTATTTAGTTTTTACCATCCTCTTTCTACAAGTGATTATTAAGCAATAATCATATTAACATCCAAATCAAATGAAGCCATTCAATTTAGAATTCTCAGCAAAATAGACAGGAAAGGAGAAGAAATGACTAACAATTAGGTTACAAAGTGAAAGAGCAAGATCTCAACATTAATCATCAAGTTGTCAATCCCTTGGACTGATTACAAAGTGTTTAGCCTTCCATGAAT
>JANHAO010016928.1:0-14171 GCA_026873985.1 Saraca asoca
TCCTTTAAATGGAATTTTATTACTTTAAGCTGATTGGCTCAAAATTCTTATGTCAAGGACTGACTAACCCGATATATATTATACATAATCATTGTTGAATTTTGATTTTGTAGGAGTAGAATATGTCGCCTATGACGGCCAATTGAACTTTCTATACAGTGGTCACAAAGTGTAGGCCCCTCAAATCGCAGGGAGCTTCCTCACACTACAAATAATCAGTGACTCATCATTAAAACTAAAAATTTCTCCAACACCAGGAGTTGTGAAAACTGGAGTTTATTTATTCTTCATCCAATCATTGGGAAAGATGCCCCAGTAGAAGAGAATGTAGAGTCCTCCTTTACGAGGTCACCCTCACTATTGATATCCCTAGAAGTGATATAACTGACTTATTAATTATGGTGAACTCGATGGAATTGCACATTCGTATTTTGCATGTTACCCCTGACACTGGATGGACAAACCTCTCTGTGGCTTAAAAAAAAAATTGAGAATGATGAGCATTGATAACATTTGGATTGCCACCGATGGATTTCCACTCATGTTGGACCCGATAGGATCAATTGATTCAGATATATCGAACCTCTTGCAAGGGGTCACTTTGTGTCGTTATGCCTCTACGGAAAGCGAGAAAGGGAGTTCGGATTCTCATATGAGTAAGTCATATGCCCGAGTAACTTCCTCCTAACAACGAGTGTTCATGGCTGAACTTGTAACCCTAGATGATAAGGCCACAACTCAATTTGAATGAAAGATTGTCTAGGTGCCCATTATAGAAGAAAGTATGATGGCCATGTGGCGCTTTGAAAAGAGACAGGATTTGACTTTGTCGACAGTGCCAAACAAATCCTCCTTCCAACCAAAAACTAGTTGCTTGCACTAGAGCCAACGGCCCCAGGTTTGCACCTATAGCCCTCGTGAAGCTTGATGATTAGACAAAGAAATTGCATATAGAGATCTCGCCATGTCATCTCCAGCGGCATTATTAGGCCCCATTTGAACTTGGCAAAGCTATCCTCGGCAATAAAGTCACACTTGCAAGTCATGACAACAGTAGCATCAAGCTCGGTCCTGGATGTGAGTATGGTAGGGGCCCAACAAGTTCACAATAGCCTAGAGCGAGCCCAAGCACAATTCATGATGAACCCATATGATCGTGTAGCACCTATGTTCAACATCTATACTAGTGATAGGCATATTCGAAGATGCGTTCTTGCTTGACAATTAGTCGGTGAGAGGACTCATATAGCGAGATCGTAGAAGCTATGTAGATAAACTCGGTTTGAAGATAAACCCACGTAGCTATATTTGAAGAACAATAATTATGTGGGCCATGAACCAACCTGCACAACAACAACACCCTATGCTAGAATACGAACAAAGCACCAGACTCACTCACGACAGTTGTGTAGCAAACCAATATGCAGTCCCGATTCGACAGGTAGACGATGGAACAGCCATGCAGTCTTGGATCCAAGGGCGAATTTACAGCCATAGAGAGAGTCGAATGCCATTATGGACCCCCCCCACCGGTCAAGTTTCTATAAGCTAAAGTGACAGTTTCACCCTGAACTGGTTCCTTTTTGGCCTTACAAGTGACCTTGCAAATCATGCAGTATCTACGTCTGGCATCAATCCCATCCACCCACCCAGACCACTCCGGATCGGTGACAAGTCCAAGCCTTAGCCATGTAACCAATGTCATTCTGAACCAAACGTGAGTATGAAGGTGAAGTCCATGCAGTGGACGTGCAACAAGACTTGACTTGGGATCGTTCAGCTGCCAAGCATGAAACCAAATCCCCGACAACAAATGTGTAACCAAGTAGTAGCAGCTCAGGTCCGCGAAAGGCATGCATGGCAGCATGTAGAGCGTTTCGATTATAAGCGCACGCAAGGCCATGCAACGGGTTCAGTGTTAAGTCCAAGCAACAGTTCACAGTAGCTCAATTTTGACACAAGCTCCTAACTGTGAGCCTATTCCTCGCAATCATGTATGATGAGCCACGACCAGCTACAGGTCCGTTTTGACACAAGCTCACTGTATGCCACGGTTCACCTTTCATAGCCATGCAATGACGATCCCAGCTACCTTGCAATAGTTTTGTTTCAACAACAAGCTTACATAGCCATGCAAAGCATCTCGGCATCTCAGCCACCTCATGTAGTATCTATACAGTGAGACCAAAAGATTGAGAAGCCCACACTCCTCGGCCGAACATTGATGGCTTGACGTCAAACTCGCATGATGATGGACCCAGATGGCTCAAAGTGTATAACCCTACCACGATCTGAATCATGGCAAACTCATACCCAGCCACATCTCATCTCAATGCCAAGATGGTAGAGTGCAACAATTTAGTCCTCGCAGTGTGACAGCTTGCACCATGACGAGCCTCGCCATGTAATAAACCTTTACAAGCAAGTTCAGTTAAAGCTAAGCAACCTCCATGCTATGAACCATCACCCTCACCCAGTGAAAATAGCTCCAAAACAGATGATAAAACCTCTTTGGCAAGGGAAGATGCCAACCACGAAGTCATACGGCCTATACCTTTTGTTACAGACCAACGGACAATAGTATCTATACCCTACAAACCAGCATCAACAGTACTGAGCGTATTCAACGAAGCATTTGGTGATTTGTTTCTTCCCTTGAAAATGGCTGCCAGTGCCTCTACAGCACCAAGTAATTGGAGATGAAGGAGGATGTCTTCTGTGATAGAAGATAGGACCTTATGTGTCCACTCAATAAAGCTCATAAAGGCCCTAGGCATACCTGGATGAATAAGAAGCCTTGAAGTACTAGTCCAGCCATAGTGCGCATAGGCCCAGCAGTCGAAAGTGTCAATAGTAGAGATGTCAAAAGGAACCAAAAGCCACAAAAGGCATAACACAATTGGCTTCCATCTCTCCAGTGCTTTCCTCGCAACAGTAAGCCCTCGACAACAGCTTGTAATAGCACACAACCATATGGGGAATGGCTTCAACGTGGACCAGCAGCATTTTCCCCTGCAGCCATGTAAAGGTTGAATGCAGTGACCAGCCCCCAATCTAGCCATACAAGACCCAGGCCTCTCACGAGCCAGCACGGCCATGCGATAACCAAGGCCAATGATGATCTCTCACCATCCTGCAGTCCCATCTTGGTGACTCAATGAGTTAACACCGTAGCATATAGTAGGGCTCTAGCTCACATAGCCATGCTATGAAGTCAGGCTTAATGAACGAAGTTACATATACGACCTATCAGTAGCAGTAGTGACTTTTGGCCTAAAGTGGAGTTCATGGCCATAAACCCCTCATGCAGTCAGCTTGTGCATGGCAAACATGCGAGATCTAGATCATTCATGAGCTCTCGCACATAACCATATAAAATCTGAGTCACTCATGAACTCACTCGCGATGGCTATGTAACGGCACTAGACCAAAGTAAAGTTCACGTTTATAGGTGTCTTCATGCAATGATATGGCCCACTAGACGTGTAGAGGGTCTGGACTAAAGTTCACCTCGTAACACTCGTGCATGTCTTCATTTCTAGAGGATTGAAGCATTGGCATTTTAATCCATCAGCGACACAGCTGCGTAGCGATAGAACGATGCAGTGACTCGACAACTCGGCATCAAACTATATCGACTCGACCTCATTATGCAGCGGTGTGCGAATGACGAACTCAACCTATGCAATGGTCTGCACTACATTGAGCTCAACCCCCCAATAGCTTGAAGCTCGCATGATGACGAGCTCCCTTAAGCATGCAGCAGTCTGTGTTTGTGGTAGATCCATGCAGATGCAGTCCTTGTTTGGCATTCGATGCGCATAGTGGAAGTTCGATGGATGAGCTTTCATCCATGAAGCTCGATCTTCTCAGCCATATAACAAAGCTACTCTAGCAATGAGCACGCATTGTCTTGCGGTTGAGCCTCGCTTTAAGAAGAACCCGCCAGTCCCGCAACTCCCTAGGGTGAAGATGGAGGTCCCGCTCTTGGGTTGGGCCTTCATGATCGAGTGTGAACCAGCAGCACATCCTCATGGCAACCATGCAGAGGTCAAACCCTGTGACTCACTTCCACGTCAGTCACGCATCGTCTAATTCCAACAGGGGGCTAACGTCAGAATGTAGCCTGCAAGGAAATATACATTTGGCTTATGGTGCAGCTAATGGAAATAAATAACGAAGCTAAATATGATCCTACAATTTAAGGCAAAGGAAGGGAGTCCCTCCTCTCGGCTTCTAAATGATTACAAGTCCACGCCTTCTGCCCTCCGAGGCTTACGCCGAGTCGAACAGAGGTCCGAAGTGGGAGATTTGTCATTCCAACTCAAGCAGTACTATAGCTCACATTTAAACAAGGAAATTATTCATCTCAGAACAGCATGTTAAGCTTTTGCCAGCAGAAATTCAACTCCCAGTCTGTAAAAGCACACTGCGAGTTAGGGGGCTTATGTTGTATATGTTTTTTAGGCTGGCAAAAGGCCTAGCCCAAAGGAAGCCTTCCTTAATAGAGGCCAGCTGGACATGTGGACCAAAGGAGAGTCAATCAGTAGAGGGAGATTGAAGGAGATCCTGCAACAGTCGAATGGTAGACTTAGCCTTTTGTATATAGGCTCTATCTAATAAAATAGAGGGGACCTATTTTGAAAAAGGGGAGATTCATCTGTAAACTGGGGAAAAAGGGAGGAGCTCATTTTTTAGGGGGGCTCATTTTGGTAGGAGAGTATTCTGAGAAAAGTAGAAAGAACCATTGTAGCATAGAGAGAGCTCTGAGAGAATGAGCCATGGAGCTCACTAAGAGAGCAACTCCTGTAAAATTGTGTACACAGCAAACATTTTCCCGGCAATAACACGCTACCATGGATGTAGGAATCCATACAAAGGATTTTAGCTGAACTACGTTAAAAAAGCTTGTATTCTTCTTCTTCTTCCTCTCAAATCTACACCAGATTGTAGGATAGAAGTCCACCGAATCTCTTTCCGTTGGCTGAAGTTTGGGTCCTCCGTACAAACCAAATTTTGACGTCAACAAATAGTAAATTTGAGATCAAGTATGAAAGTATTAGAGATGATTGTGAATATATTTTCAAATTATATCAAATTACATTTTCATATACATACATACATACATGCATATATGTGTTTATCTTTGCATATATGACCAACAAGAATTTTCAACCCAAAATTAGGTTAGTCTTTTTGTTTATTGAGTAGTTATACTTATTCCATTCATTAATATATTTTCAAGTTAATGAATAGGAGAATGTTATCTCAATTAAAAGATAATCCAAGAATGCATATGTATGAAATCAGGTAGTGGTTCCCTTAACATACTTCTAGTGGGTAGTGTCCATCTAGCCAAACATTGGGTCATCAGTTATAAAATGTTTTTAGTAAAATATTTTATTTAGTTTTCAAATTTTATTTATTTAAAAATATTTTTTTGTAAATTATGCATATCATACTTAAAATGGTGCCAAGAATCATGTTTCTGCATTAATTTTATGTTTTAAAAAGTTAAAAGAATTTTTAGTAAGAATATGTTCATGGATTCACAAATTAGCATAGGGTGGTTTCTGTTAATCACACCTTCGAATTATAGGATGTGATAGATATCAACTTTATCATGCCCCAATATGGGAGACATAACCGACATAGAAAGCCACACTATAATGGCTCCTTATGAGCCATTCTAGTATTGTGGATTTACTCAACTCAAATTAAAATAATAAGGACATGACTCTTTTTGAAATATAAGAAAGGATACATTGATTTTTTTTTTTCAAAATGCAAATACATTTATAAATATCTCTAAGAATTTTTTTAAAAAAAAAAAAGCGATAGAGTTTCCTTTATTTTTTTATGTTTGCTAGGGTCACATGCATATCTTTCAAGTTGTTTTTCAACATTAGAACTTCTCATACAAATCTCAATATTTCAAAACATTATAATATACAAAAACATAACGACTCAATACATGCCCATATGAACCCGCCCACTACCAAAATAATTCTTCAAGAGTTATATCTTTAATCTCCATCAAGGTGGTCTTCAAGCAACAAGTAAAGCTACGTCTTAAAACATTTTTTTTAAAGAAGATGTAGTGAGTTTCTGTTAGCCTAGGTTACTCTAACTGCATACTTTCCTTAGTTTTAATGTTGAAAAACAATTTTATGTAATAATATGCTTTAGTGTTTTTGATTTGTTTTGCAAGTTAAAAAAAAATGATTCAAGAAATCCAAAAATAGTTTTAGGAATTATTTTATTTCAATAGGATCTTTTGTAAATGAGTTCTGTTATATGTGAAATTTGGATCATCCTTGATGGACTAGTGAACAGCCCAAGCACGGTAAAAACCCAGCTCGAAGAATACTCATACTGCTACACCTTTAGTTCACGTCATAGAGCGACCTCCTTAACTCGAGCTCGTCTTTGATAGAGCGAGCTTGACCTCGACATTCTAAAGGTAAGCACTTCCCCAGACCGAATGATCTGGCTAGCAAGGCGCGACTAGCGACCTAGGAGCTCGCTAGATAGAAGACTAATTCACGTTCTACCCAATAGACACATGGGGTCCACCTATAGGAGGCAATCTGCAGCAGTCAAATTACAGAATTTAGTTTATCTGTCCCGTCTTATATATTAAATGCCTGATGTAATAGATTTAATGTATGTAAAATTACAATTGTAACCTCCTCTCCTTTATAAATATAGGAAAGAGATGAATGTTAAAAAAAAGAGAATGTTGATATACTGAAACTTTATAAAAATATCCTCAGATTAGACACTATCATGGACGTAGGGTCCAGTTCTATCCAGATTTGGTTGAACCACATTAAAAGTTATGTGCTCGCCACTACTCTTCCCTCTTTCTTTGCTTTCCTTGCTCATTTATTGTCTTAGAATCAGGTTGTAGCTTAAGATCCTGAAAGAATCCCCCGTTGGCTAGAATTTGGATCGGAACCAAATTCCACCATTAACAAGTTCAAATGATATTTGATCCAAATATTTTAACTAAACAATGAGGTAGTTTTAAACCACTTGTTATATGTGAAATTTGGATCATCTTTAAGGGGCTGGTGAACAGCTCGAGTGTGGCAAAGAGTTTAGCTCACAGGATGCACAGAGTGCTCAGTCTCTAGCTCACGTTGCTAGTGACTTCCTCAACTCGAGCTCGCCCTAACAAGATCAAGCTTGACCTTACTACTTCAAAAGATAGTAGCTCCCCCAGACCAAAGGTTCTAGCCTGCGAGGTGTGACTAGCAGCCTAGCTCTATCCAGATTTGGCCGAACCACATTAAAAAGCTTTGTGCCTTCAATTGTTTTCCCTTTCTTCTCATCTTTTTTGTTCATTTACTACCTTAGAACTAGATCACAGTTTGAGATCCCAAAAGAATCCTTCGTTGGCTAGAGTTTGGCCCAGAACCAAATTCCACTATCAACATTTTGGCATTGTCTATGGGGATTTCATCTATTCTGGTTCATTATTTGCTATAATGGCCAAGGGATAAGCTACCAAAACTTCGAATGCACTACTCAATCCCCCAGAAGGTCATGTCTCAATGACAGACTGCTCCACTGCTCCCATCATTGATGCTACCACTGGTTTACCCCCAGTTAGTTTTGTTCAGCCCACTATCATTGCCAACAAAACTGATGGAGTGCAGATTTGGCTCCAATGCCAGGAAAAATTGGAAAACATGATGGGAGAATTGACCGAAGTAGTCATGATGCTAGCACAAAGTGTGTAGAAGCAGGCCGAAGCCATAGCGCTTGTGAATGTTCACCAGCAGCACCAAGTTGGATGTTCAGGTAATGTCAACTAGGAAAATTCTCCAGCTTGCTGCTCACAAGAGCAAACTCCAGGTCATAGTTCTTGCCACCATGAAGACCAAAGACTCTAGCAATCTTCCAGCCAGTAATCCAGGGCACAAGACCCATTAGTTGAAGAGTTATTTCAGAAAATGATCCAACTGAAGGAATGCCTTCGAGCTTTGAGTGATTGAGCTTGCTACGAAGAAAGGTCGCTACTCTCCAAGGAAATGGAGACTCGGACCCTTCCCCTCAAGCTCAAAGTTCCTATGATTTCATTGTACAATGGGGACTTTAATCTATATGATCATCTAGATGCATTCAATATTCAGATGGACTTGTAAATGGTTGACCTTCTAGTCAAATGTTAAGTTTTCCTAGCTATGTTGGGAGGTGTACCACAAGCTTGGTTCAGAAGCTTCCCAGCTCATTTGATTGGTAGTTAGGAAGATTGCCAATAGAATTTCATCAGCTAATACTCAGTGTTGAAGAGACAGCTTATGCCTCCTTGCCATCTCGCTATAATCTTTCAAAGTAAGCATGAGTTGCTGAAGGACTATATTGCCAGGTTCAGGCTTGAAGCCAATTCAGTGGAGAATCCATCTGAAGAAACCATGCTGGCAATGATCTCTATGGGAATCTACAAGGATGGAAAGTTGTAAGAGGGCTTGTGCAAGTCCCTGGTGAAGGACATTACTGAGTTTTATGAGTGAGCTACTAAGCAGATTAAGTGGGAAAAAGCTTTTAGCTCGAGAAGGTCTGATAAGAAGGATGAGAAAGCTAGCTCCTCCCACAGCAAGAAGAGGGGCAATATGGATCAGGGTGATCACTTAATCGAGTAAACTACGAAAAATTCTAGAAGGCCTAGACGTGAGCGACCTCAACATTCAGACCACCACAAACAATACTGCATCTGATCAAACTCCCAAGATAGGATCTTCCTAATAGAAAGGGATAAAGAAGACTTTGGGGTGCCTGCACCCTCTAGGATCCCTTATAGGTGAAAGAACCACGAAGAGTTCTGTGCCTATCATAATGAGGCTGGTCACAAGATTTCATATTATCGAGAGCTCAGGGACACGATTGAAAACCTGATTAGAAGGGGCTGTCTAAGGGAGTACATGGTGCAACCTGCGGGGCAGTGATCCCATCTTCCCCAATGTGATGATGGCCAAGAGCCGAGAGGCTCATTCCAAATTATACATTGACAATGTATATTAAAAATTAAGAGTTAATGTAAATACTCTCCTTTGTTCTTGTTGAAAGCTATTTGTCAATTGGCTTGGTATTATTGTCTTTATCCCTTTATTCTGCTCCCTGCCATCAAGTGTCTACAATTCCCACAGCTTACATGCTGTCAACTCTTTTAAATCCCTTAAGTAACTTTATGCTAACCATGGCCTTTGGTCCAGTTGAGGCCCCTCGATGCTCATCCTAAAATATTTGCTAGCACAACTGCGTGCTTGCTGAAGCACCAGTGCTCATCCTGGAACATTTGCTAGCATAGTTGCATGCTTGCTGAGGTGCTAGGGCTCATCCTGGAATAATTGCTAGTTGAGCTGTGGGCTTGCAGAGGTGTGCTGATGCTAAAAACATACTCACAATGCCAGTTGAGCTGTGGGCTCACTGAGGTGTGGAGACACTAAAAATAAACTCACATTACCAATATACCTATGTGCTCATTGAAGTGTGGAGGCACTTTTAAACACTCAATGCTAGCATAGCTATGTGCTCACTAAAGCGTAAAGAATTGACCTTAAGATCACTATAATTCATAACTCTCATGTGACCAAATGTTCGTAGCTCCCATATGACCTGATGTTCGCAGCTCCCATGTGACCTAATGTTCGTAGCTCTCATATGACCTGATATTTGCAACTCTTATGTGACTTTCTAATTATGTATAGTCCTCATGTAGTTTGCTCAAACAACACTCATGCATAGGATGTTTCACTCATGTTTATTGATTTCAAGAGAATTTGGTTGATTGGCTATTTGAATATTTCATCACGAGCTACAAAGGTTTGCACTATTATGGATGTAAAAAGCTAAAGAACAGTGCACAAAGATTAGAAAAGAAGATTTTATTCATTAAAAAGCCTTAACATGATAAAATTACAGTAGAAAGCTCTAAATGCAAATAAGGAAAAGCCAAAAATACAAGAGGAAGGCTATAGCTAATTTCTTCTGGAAGAAAGATTGTCGCACAAAGGGAAAACTCCCATCAATCAAAGGGCTGGCCACTGAGGGATGAACCTTTGCTGACTAGAGCTTGTGAGCTTTCCTAAGTCCTTAAATTTTTTCTTCCAATGCCTTCCTCAACAGCAAACTCTTCCTCAACTTGACTCCCATCAATAGAGAGGGAAAGAGCATAGCTACTTCTTATTTTTCTGACCTCTAGCTCCTCTTCTGATTTGTGAAGGAAGTAACTCAGGAAGTGCCAAGAGCCTAGCTGGCAGGGCAAAAACCTCATGACAAAGCTGAGAGAATGTAATCCGAGATCCATATGAGTTTTCTCCATGTTATCAGAGAAGCCATATCTTTGAAACTCCTTATGTAGTAGGCCATACACACCACACCAAAAAGATGGAACACTAGAAATAAGGGAGGCTTGTCTGGGATATTCATAGCTTGTTTAGTGAAGGAGCAAAAGAGACTTCTTCTATCTTAAATAGAGCCAAGCCTGATTTCACTTAAGGGTCCAGATGACTCTCCCCAACCCCTTTCATTTATTGCCTTAGAAAAGAATGAGGCTAACTCACCAATGATCGAGAGGCACGTAGTATGGGAAGTATGGCTTAGAATAGATGAAACAATAAATTTAGGGAAGACTTTGACTGAGCTGAGTTCTGTGAAGTGAATGACCTTTGAAAAGTTTCAACTCCCAACCCACGAAGTGAACTAAGAGTTGGAGGGCTTATGTTATTTATGAAATCTAGATCATTTTTAATGGGCTAGCAAACAGCCAGAGCACGACAAAGAGTTTAGCTTGCAGGATGCTCAAAGCGCTCAGTCTCCAGCTCGTGTCGCTAGCGACCTCCTCTGCTCGAGCTTGCCCTAGCAAGACCAAGCTCAACCTTGCTACTTCAGAAGATAGCAGCTCCCCTAGGACCGAAGGTTCTGGCCTACGAGGCATGACCAGTAGCCTGGGAGCTCGTTAAGCAAAATACCAACACATGTATTGCCTAGCAGACACGCGGAGCCTACCTACAAGAGGCAATCTGCATAAGTCGACTTACAGGATTTAGTCTGTCCATCTTGTCTTGTACATTAAATACTTGATATAATAGATTTACTGCATGTAAAACTGCATTTGTAACCTCCTCTTCTCTATAAACACAAGGAAGGAGATGAACGTTAGGAAGGACTGAGGCCAGTATACTAAAAATATATAAAAACACTTTTAGATCAATACAATACTATAGACGTAGGGTTTGGCTCTGTCCAAATTTGGACAAACCACATTAAAAAGCTTTGTGCCTTCTACTACTCTTCCCCTTCTTCTTATCTTCATCATTCATTTACTGCCTTAGAACTAGATCACAATTTAAGATCCCAAAAGAATTCTTCATTGGTTGGTGTTTGGCCCAAAACCAGATTCCGTCATCAACACCACTTGAAGAAAACTATAAAACTATTTTTCACTTCATGAATCGATTTTTACATTGATGCATTGAAGAACATATGAAAAATTTATATCTAAATCGAAGTAACAATCGATTTCTGAAACATAGATTTGAAAACATTCCTTTTACCAAAGGTTAGGAAATTTGCCTACATAGATGTAGTAATCGATTATAGTTCTACTTGTAACAAATCGAACTTTAATTACCACATCGATTAGTTAGTTGTAACCATCCTAAATCGATGCCATAATTGATGCAATAACTAAAAATCAGTTATTCTGTTACAGATGGTTACAGCAGTTAGAAAAGCCCAACTACTTTCATTATTTAAACAAGTTTTCATAGTTTTCTTCAATATTCAAGTGCAAAAACATCTGAGAAAAGGACTTCAACAAGTTTTCTCTCTACCTCATCAAGTTTTTGAGATCTAATTAAGAGTTTTTGGATCAAAAGTTATTTGTATTCATCTTACTTGTTTGAGATTTCAAACCTGTAGTACTGTATTTTACAATCCTTCTTATTTCATTTCTTTTTATTTGAGATTTCTATGGATTTAGAAATCTGTATAGGTTAGCAAGAGCTTGTTATAAATTCTTGTGTTTTTCTTTAGGTTTAGAAGAGCCTATTTATAATTCTTCTAGGTTAGCAAGAAGCCTATGTAATTTCTTGTGTTTTAATGTAAACTGGTTTTTTAGGAGCCTAGTAAATCCTGATAGTTTTTCTTTTAATTGAAGAGGTCTTTTGGTTGAGAAAGATCAAGTGGAGTAGACTTGAATTGTAGTTTCAATTCTTGTTGAACCACTTTAAAAATTTGTGTCTTCAACCCTTTTTTACTACATCTATATCTTATTGTTAAATTGTAATTTCTGCCATTTAGACATTCATTGATTATTAATTTACTGCATATCTCAATAAAGGAAGAATTAACTTAGATAAAGGTGTATATATATTTCCTAATGGGAAAAGGGCAAGATCCATTTGTTTTTGCATTTTAATTTTTTACTGGGACCATCAGTTGGTATCAGAACTTTGGCTCTTAATACACCTGTATCTTTCTTGAAAAATATGGATTCTAACTATTTCTTGCTACATAAATGTCCACCAATGCATGAACCTCCTAGTTTCAATGGGGAGTACTATACCTATTTAAAATAGAAGATGAGAGATTTTATTGATGCTACTGATATGGATATGTGGGAATTGGTAGAAGAAGGAGATGAACCCCCTAGGACTATAATTAATGGTGATGTAAAACTTAAGCCTAAATCACTTTGGACAAAAAATGAAAAAAAGAAACACTTGCTTGTTACAAAAGTGAAATGGATAATTTCAAATTCCTTGTCACCAAATGAATATGAAAGAATCTCAAATTGTTCTACTACTAAGCAAATTTGGGACACATTAGAGATTGCACATGTAGGCACTTCACAGGTTAAGGTTTCAAAGGTGCATGTGCTTGTGTCATAATATGAAATGTTTAAAATGGAGGAAGGTGAGTCTATTAAAGATTTAATTCAAAGATTCACTACTATTATTAATCATTTAACTTTGCTTGGTAGAAAGTTTGAGAATGTAGATCTTGTTCATAAAATTTTGAGATCCTTAACTGAAGAATGGCAGCCAAAGGTCACTGTAATCAAAGAATCATTGAAGATGCGCATTCCTATAGTTCAAGAGCTGTTTGGAAATCTTGAAGAGCATAAGCTTGAATTGAGAAAATATAAGAAGAATGGGGATGACAAAAAGAAAAAGACCCTTGTACTCAAAGTTGCTAAATTAGATGAAGAAGAATCTAAAACTAATGCAAACACAATCAACAAAGAAGATGTGTCTTTATTGAGTAAGAAAGTACAAAGAATTCTAAGAGACAAGAAGAACAAAGAAAGAAGAAAACCAGCAGCACAAAGAAAGAACAATACTAAGATCGAGCAAGGAACTTCATTCAGCACTATCCCTACTTGCTTTGAATGCAAAAAACTTGGACATATCAAGCCAGGTTGTCCAGTTTATTTGAAAAAGCAACTAGAGAATGAGAGAAAGATGAAAAGGCAATCCTATAAAAAGTTTAATTTTGTTGTTTAGGATGATGAAGAGCTTGATACAACTGATGAAAATGAATAAAAAGAAGGTGCTTTATTATGTCTTATAGCCAAACATAATGATAATCTTGAGGCATTGAGCAAAAATCCTTTCTTTACTATTTTAGATTGTGATGAATCTTTCAATGAATCTAAAAAAGATCTTAGTAAAGATAGTGATGATGAGGATTTGGATGATCTTTGTGTTAAGTTATATGACTCATTAGTAGAAACTAAAAGGCAATTGACTATTACTAAAAAAGAGTAAAAAGTTTTAACTGAAAAAGTTAAGTTTTTAGAAAAGGAAAATGGCCAATTGACTGCCTTAGTTGAAAAAGGTTGTGAAAAATGTTGTCTATATAAATCTAAGATTGAAAGTTTAACAAAGAAACTACAAAATTTTTTTGATAGCAATAAAAAATTAGAATATATATACTGGAAAATTAGAAATTTTCTTACAATAGAGTTGGTCTAGGATTTAGACAGCAAAACTACAGAAAGTTTAAGAAATGGAGCCCTGTTAATATTACATATTTCTATTGTAATCACAAGGGACATCACATCAAAAACTATTATTTTAGAAATGGTACTTACATGTTAAAACCAAATGAAAGATTGTTATGGTTACCTAAATCTACAAATGTTAGAAAAATCTCTG
>JANHAO010016929.1:0-14171 GCA_026873985.1 Saraca asoca
TATTACAATATATTACACCAGTTACTACTTCATCATATAAAAATTTACACCAAGTTCCCATCAGACTTCATCCTATGAGAATTTATATACATATTTCTAATGCGGCGCTCGCTCATTGGTAGTAACGGCAAAGATGTTCAGCATTCCAAGCGTGAGGAAATTCATTTCCGTTCAAGTCCGCTAGATGATAAGCCCCATTACTTACAGCCTTCTTTATCAGGTAAGGACCTTCCCAATTTGGTCCAAAGGTCCCCTCACTAGGGTTACGGGCACCCGGAAGGATAAGACGTAGAACGAAATCGCTCGACTTAAATCCTTGTGCTTGCACCTTTCGATTATAATACCTCGTAATGTACTGTTGATGTGTGGCGATCCTGAGACTAGCTTTGTCCCTCGCTTCCTCCACAAGGTCCAAACTCATAGTAAGCAGTCGGTCATTTTCTTTTGGATCGAAGGTAATCCTTCGTTGGGTCGCAATTTCAAATTCTGTAGGGATCATTGCATCACATCCGTGGACCACCGAGAAGGGAATTTCTCCCGTGGAGCTACAAGGGGTTGTCCTATAAGCCCACAACACTATCTATAGCTCATCCATCCATGCTCCTTTCTTAGCCTCTAGTCTCATTTTTAAGATCTTGTTAATGATCTTATTCACGGCTTCTACTTGCCCGTTACTTTGAGGGTGATCTATAGATGTGAAGCTCTTAACAATTTTGAAGTCATCACAAAATTTGATGAATTGTTCACTGGTGAATTGAGTCTCGTTATCGATGACGATCTGTTGAGGGACTTTATACCTACAGATGATATTGTTCCAGATGAAGTTCAAAACTTTAGCAGATGAGATCTCGGTGAGCTCTTTTGCCTCAGCCCATTTTGTAAAGTAGTCTACGACCACGATCGTATATTTGCAATTGCCTCATGCCTTTGGTAGTTACCCACTCAAATCTATTCCCCAGATGGTGGATGGCCATGGACTGGTCATTTGCTTTAGGTAAGTTGGTGGAACCCGAGGCACTTTTGCGAACCTCTGGCATTTATCGCATTTTTTAACGAGGTCTATCACATCTTGTTTCATAGTTGGTCAATAGAATCCCTGCCGAAGAGCTTTTTATGCTAACGATAGCCCCTAGCATGGTTTCCATAGTGTCCCACGTAGATTTCTTCTAGAATAATATCGCAATCTTTATCGTCTATGCACCTCAGGAAGGGAGTTGAGAACCCTTTCTTATAAAGAATGTCATCGTAGATGTAATATCTGGTTGCATGTGCTCGCAGGTGTCATGCCTTGAGCTTGTTTTCCAGTAGGATTTCATCATTCAGGTAATTAATGATGGGTTTCATCTAGGAGTCGGGCTTTTCAGTGATCACCATGATTTCATTCTAATGTTCAATGCCTGGGGACGAAAGGAGTTCTACTGGGATTGACTCTACAAGATTCGGATGGTTGATAGTGGAAAATTGAGCCAGAGCGTCAGCGTGAGCGTTTTGAGCTCACGGACCCTGGATGATTTTGGATTGTTGAAAGGATCCTAGTAATCCTCAGACTTTTTGGAGATACTTCACCATCCTTTGCTCCCGGGCCTGATACTCACATTTTATTTAACAAACAATGAGTTGCGAATCGTTGAATATTTTCAGTCTTTCAGCCTACACCTCCCTAGCCAATCGCAAGCCCGTCAGTAAAGTTTCATACTTGACTTTGTTATTTATGGCTTGGAATCTGAATCCTAAGGAACTGAAGATTTTGTGCCCCTCTGGGCTAATGAGGAGTATTCCTGTGCCAGACTTTTGGTCGTTGGATGATCCGTCAACGAATAACTCCCACCATGGGGCTTCAAAGACTTCCGCTTCTTCTCATATGGGTCCTGTGAATTCAACAATAAAGTTAGCTAACGCTTTCCCTTTGATAATCGTTCTGGCCTTGTACTCAATGTTGACTTGAGCAAGCTCTATTGCCCATTTAAGTAGTCATCCAAAAACGTTGGTCTTTTGCAAGATTTTCCTTAAGGGGTATTATGTAAGGACTTTAATGCTGTAGGCTTGGAAATAGGGCTATAATTTCCTTGAAGCTATGACCAAGTAGTAGGTGAGCTTCTCTATAGGTGAATACCTTATCTCCGTATCCGACAACCTCTTACTTATATAATAGATGGGGAGCTGGATAGCCCCCTCTTCCTATGTCAGCACTATGCTTAAGGCATGCTGAGACACTCCAAGGTACAGAGTCAATTTTTTGCCTTCCTTTGGTTTGGAAAGCAGGGGTGCTCGATCGAGATAAGCTTTAAGCTCCTTAAATGTGACCTCGCATTCTGTGGTCTATTCAAACCTTCTCACCTTCTTGAGGATGTCAAAGAAGGGGACACACTTATCAGTGGCTTTCAAAATGAACTGGCTGAGGGTAGCGACTTGGCCATTTAAGCTTTGGACATCTTTTGTGCTGGTAGGATAATGCATGTCAAGAGGAGCCCTAATCTTTTTCGGATTGGCTTTGATCCCTCGACTGTTGACGATGAAGCCAAAGAATTTACCTGAGGCTACACCTAACGCATACTTGAGTGGATTCAGCTTCATTCGATAGCTTCTCAAGGTTTGGAACATTTCATCCAGGTTACGGACGTGGTCGATGAGCCGCCTGAACTTTACAAGTATGTCATCCATATATACCTCTATTGTTTTACCGATTTGTTCTTGGAACATTCTATTTACTAACTGCTGATAAGTTACCCCCGCATTTTTAAGTCTAAAGGGCATCACCTTGTAGCAGTATAATCCACGGTTAGTAATGAATGATGTATATTCTTCATCTTGTGCGGCCATCAGAATTTGATTATATCCGAGTAGGCATCCATGAAGCTGAGGAGCTCGTGCCCCACTGTCGCATCCACAAGTTAATCTATCCTCAGTAGAGGGAAGTTGTCTTTCTAACATGCCTTGTAAAGGTCCGTGAAATTGACGCATGTTCTCCATTTCCCATTCTTTTTCTTAACGAGGATAGGATTGGCTACCCAGGTGGGGTACTACACTTCTCTAATGAAATTGTTAGCCAGGAGCTTGTCCACCTCTTCTTTAAGTGTCACGTAGCGTTTGGCGGTCATCGGTCTTCTTTTCTGGCAAATTGGTTTAGCCTAGAGATCGATGTTCAATTGATGCGACATTATTCTCGAATCGATGCCTACCATATCTTCATGGTTCTAGGCGAAAATGTATGCATTTGCCTTAAGAAAACTTGCCAACTGCATCTTTACTTTGGGTGGCAGTTGCTTTCCCACCTTCAAGCACCTTTCCTCGTCTGACTCGCTTACCTGCACGTTTTTCAAATCCTCCACTGGCCCGATGGCTCGTTCGGCATCCACCTCTCAAGGGTTAAGGTCGTAAGCGACCCCTTTTTCACTCGTTGGGTGGGAGTCTCCCCCAGAAACTACATTCACCTTTTTCCCTTGCACCTCGAGCTTAATTGCTTCTTTGTAGCAACGACGGGCTACTTGTTGCTCTCTCCATACGCATTCCACTTGCTTGGAGTAGGAAATTTTATAGTAGGCGTTCTAGTTGATGCTACCATGTCAAAATTATTCATGATGGGCCATCCCAGTACCACGTTGTAGGCTGAGGGACAATCTATAATCAAGAAATCTGCCATAGTGATGGCTTGTCGGTCGGGGTCTCCTATGGTGAATGGGAGCTTAATTCATCCTATTGGAAGTATTCCATCTTCGGTGAATCCATAAAAGGGTTCTGGTGATGGGTCTATCTATTCCATGCTTACACCCATATGATCGAAACATGCTTTATACATTACAATGACGGAGCTTCCAGTATCTATCATTATCCTTCTCACCTCTATATTACTGATTTTCACCCGTATGACGATGGCGTCGTTATGTAGGAAATGAACTCCTAATGCATCTTCTTTCGTGAATGAGATGTCATTCGTGATAGTTTTTGCCCTTTTAGCTGGCCTATCATTTTATGTGTGGTTGGTGAGAAGGACATGACCTGTCGCCCACACATAATGATCGTGTGACTGATTTGATGTACCACCTATGTGAGGTCCACCATGTATGGTGAAGATGGTCCTCATGGAGGCCTTTCTTCGTTCTTAGGGGTCTAATGACACTTCTTTGCATGCTGTTGAGGGTACGGGGTTGCTGTCCTGGAGCTTTCACCATGTATTTCCCCAAACGACCTCTCTTGATCAGGCCCTTGATAGCGTCTTTCAACGCCCAACAATCTGACATATTATGCCTAACTTCGCTGTGGTAGGCACAGAATCTATTTCGATTTCTCTTATCCATGGGGGTTTTGATGGGCCTAGGCTAGTCGAAGTCTTTGTTATCCCTTTCTGTCACATAGATCCTGTCTGGGGCATCTGACAAGACGGTATAGGTCTTGTAGCGGCGTTGAGGTTGATATGGCTCACCTTGGGCTTTCTTCACGGTTTAACCTCCCAAACCACCTTTTTGGCCGCCTCCTTGGTTATTCTCATTCCCACTTCTTTTCCCCTCTTGGAGGTATCTGCTTCGTCTTTCTTTTTCGACTTCCTCGAGTTAAAAGTCTCTTCCCAACAAATCTCCTTAGCAGCCTGCTCGTAGAATTCACCTAGGTTCTTGACAGGAGATTTGTATATGTCTTCATACAGTTTCCCATCTTTTCAGAGTCCAGTAGAGATTGCAGTGAGGATACTCTCGTCCGACGGGCTATCAACATTTCTAACCTCTTGTTGGAACCTTACGATATAGTCTTTGAGCGATTCATCCTTTCATTAGAAGGCCATAGCTAAATGGTAGGAGGGGCGAGTTGCCTCTTCAATACCCTATACTGGTCGAGGAACTTGGTCTGGCATTCTTCCCAGCCCTAATGCTACGAGCCAAAAGACTTCTAAACCATGTTAGTAGTATTTCCCCGAGTGTTGCTAGGAAGACTTAGCATTTCACCAGCGGGTTAGAGGTTTATAGATCCATTTGGACGTTGAAAGTGTCCAGATGATTATAAGGATCACTATCCCCATTGTAGAAGGGAACGTTCAAAAATTTGAATCTGCAGGGAAGGGGCTTTGTCCCGATTCGACAAGAGAGGGGAGTCCTTCCCTTGTGGGACTCTCAGTTTCCTTGGGAGGTAGAGTTCTTTTCTAACTGTTCCATTCTTTGGAACAGTTCCTCAACCTTTTGGTCTCAGGAATTCGATCGAAGACTGGAGGCCTTTCAACTATTTTCTTCCTTCTTCCTGTGAGAATATCGATCAGAAGTTTTGTGTTTTTAGCTGCGTTCATAGTCAGATGAGTTGCGATCTGTTTCTCAATAACTATCAGTTCCATTTGAGTCTCCAATTTGATGCGAGCTTTCTTCTTGGGCACCGTCCTCCTCATCCTCTCGAGTTCGGTGGACTTCAGACCTCAACCGTGAGTTAGAGGAGTAAAGTGAGTGGGTTTAGTGGTGTTTGACCCTAGCTTATTGATCACACTGAGATCCCAGATGGTGATGTTCATTTTTTAAGGTGGCCGCTCCCCCTGTCCTGGTGCGCCTCGGGCATGCACTTAGGACAACACCCGAGCCATGTCGGCCAGTCCCTTCATGGTATTTTTCAGCGCCTCCTGACGCCGATCGAGCGCTTCTTGGCACTGTTTCCAAGTCTACATGTCACCAGCTCCCTAGGTTGTCAGTTGATGGTGGACAAAGGGAGTCATACTAGAATCGGGGGCTACTGTAGGGTCAACCGCATCTTGCTGTGTATCTGGCCTTCAGGTCAGCTAATGGGAATTTCAGTACTCGTAATAGCTTTCCTTTGCCATTGCTTCTGAAACAACCTATCAGAGATCGAAAATGGGGAATATGCAGTGGGGGCCCTCCTTCTAGTGCTAAGATGTTGATACTAAAATCCGGTCAACTAGTTTTAGTTCAATGACACCCCTAATTGCAAGTTAAAGAAAAGAAGAAATGGAAGGGAAGACCAGAAAAGAGGGAAAAAGAGTAATGACACCAGAAGTTTATCGTGGTTCGACTAAAGCCAGTTTTGGCCCCTATGTCCATGCTGCTTTTCTGTTATTCACTAATGGAAAGTCTTTACAGGACCAGATTACAATAGCTATAAAGCTTTCTTACAACAAGCAGTATGCTCTCTTACTATAAGCAAAGCTTCTACCAATAAAACTCTGTCTCTCTAAACTAGCAGAGCTTCATTATGTATATTTTTTCACACATCCTTTACGATGGTCCCTCCCTTCTATTTATAGCAAGGAGGAAGGTTACAAATGTAATTCCTTAATTAGCAGAATGATTACCTTCACCGTTCAGGGCATGAAATGCTTGCCGCCAGGCAATTAATACTGGGCAAATCATTGTCGGACTTCTAGGGAGCTAATATGTAATCTTAAGGTCTAAGCTGTCAGATTTGGAGACATATTTTGGATTGCTGACTGGGTTCTGTACGGGTGTCCGTTGGCAGCGAGCAGGTCGAGAAGGTCGGGGGCTAAGCAAGTGAGGAGTTCCAGGTGATCTCCTTTGTCCTCGTTCGATCGCTATCCCGGAGGCGGTGGTCTTGCTCGTTGAGGGTTTAGACCCTCCTCGGTGGATGGCGCTTTCTCTCGACGAGGCATTCACGACTTTCGCTTGTTATCTGGAGTCCTCGTTCAGTGGCCTTGGACTCTTATCTGGGCCTTAACTTTGATCGATAGCATTTTCTCCTATACTTAGTCCAGCCAAACCTCGTATCCGAATAACACCCATAATAAGAGTAAATGTGTTTCAACACCTTAATTTAATGTTTGAAGAAATGTAATTTAAATCCATGCATGACTAAATAATTGGATAGAAAATTAACTTAAAGGAGAAATTCTCATATTTTAAAAAGTCAAATTAAATTATTCTTAATTTTAGCGAGTAAAATACACATAAGTTATAATTGAAAGGGCAATTTTCATCTTCATCGAATTTTACTCAGTTTCTTAACTACTATTATTTTCTCAAATAATTTTTTTTTTCAAAAAAAAAGTTGGAACAATATACTTCCAACAAACAAGAAAAAAGGCCTCATGATTAAACATCCACAACAATGTAGCCAAAGCAATTTGCAAATAACTGGAAGAATATTTTAACATGTAATTGTTAGCCTTGCTGGCATATATTCTTTAATTTTAATATTGAAAAATAATTTTAATTGATGTCACGATCTAACTACATTCTTTGAATGTTAATTCATTTTACAGATGCAAGTTGATCAAGTGACACTTAAGATATCAAGGGATCCAATAACACTCTTAGTGTTTTTATTAACTTTTCTAGGATCTTTTGTAAGTATGTTCTAATCAAATTTGATCCAAATAATTTTCTAAAATGATTAAACTAAGGTAGAAATAAATCAAGTGAAATGAGTTTAAACAAAATATTTTTAAACTATGTTTTCAAATGATTTTTCATAAGTGCAAGATTTATAAAAACTATTTTTAATTATGTGAATCCATTCACGAATCGATTCATGTTGAGAATTTTGTGAAAATGCATTTGAATCAATTCAAAAATCGATTCACGAAGAAAAGTTTTGAAAATTTATTTTACCAAAGGTTTGAAAATTTTTCTGAAATGATTAGGTAATTGATCTAAGAACTGTTCATAAAATACTATGATTCAATTCATGTATCGATTCAGTGATGAACTTCTTCATGATATTCATAAGCGAATCAACTCATTAATTGGTAATCACTATGAATCGATTTAACATTGAAAAGTTAATTATTTTTCAAAAGTTAGTTATCACACTCTATAAATAGCCTTTTCCTTATTTCAAGAGAATAATTTTTCAGTTTCTCACAATTTCAAAGTGTGAAAACAGAGAGAAAAACTTGAGCTTCAACCGATTCACTTCTACTTCTTGAAATTACATTTGATTAAGGTTCTTGGATCAAAACTACGAAGAATTCACATTAGATGTTTGAGATATTTATCTCAAACCTTAGTATTATATTACATACCTTGTTTCGTGGTTTAATTTTGCAATTTCTAGATTGATAAAAATTAGAGATACAAAGAAAGAGGTTGATCTTCCCTTTGCATCTTCTTTGGTGATAAGGTTGATTATAACTAGTTGAATGTGTATTGAATTTTTTTAATATCTCTAGGTTATGAGGTTGGTCATGATCTATTGAGATAAAAGAATTGCTATATCTAGGTTAACAAGAGCCCAGCTAAATCTTTTGTTCTAGGTTGGTAAGAGCCCAATCAAAATCTTGTATTGTAATAGGTTAGTAAGAGGTTGGAAAGTCTTGTGTTGTGAACTGATGTGCAAGAGTATGGTTAATTTGTGTGGTTAATAAAAGTGATCATTTGATTAAGGATGGATCTAGTAGATGTAGGCTTCATTTGTGGTTTCAAGTGAAGTTAAACCACTTTAAAAATCTTTGTGTCTTGATTATTCTTTACTGCACTTTTATAATTTTGCACATTTACCTTTTCTGCTATTCTGCTATAACTTTGTTGTATAACTATTCTATTTCTGCTACACAAATATTCTGGTTAAACTGTAATTAACTATTTTAGTATTTCAAAAATTTTGCATTTAATAAATTGCTCTGCATCTAATCAATATCCTTAATTCAATTCTGATTATTCAATTAAGATCTTGATTATCCAATTAGTTTTCAAAGACAATTTCTTTAAAGACTTCCACTTTCAAATAAAAAAGAATCCAATCTCACTTTAAAAAGAGTATATATATTTTACATTTGTAAAAAGGGCAAGATCCATATTTTTGGGGCCAAGAATTGGTATCAGATCTTCTAGCTCTTGATACTCTTTATTTTCAAAGAGATTATGGATTCTAGTTGTATTTTCTTACCCAAATTTCCTTCTTTATATAAACCCCCAGTTTTAAAGGACTTCACTATACCTACTAGAAGCAGAAAATTAGAGACTATATTAAAGCTACTGATATAGACATGTGGGAAATTGTAGAGGATAAATATGATCTATCATAAACACTGATTAATAGGATTCCATAACCCAAACCTAAGTCACTATGGATTGAAAAGGAAAGGAAGAGATACCTTTTTGCCTCCAAGGTCAAATGGATCATCTCCAACTCTCTGTTCCCTAATAAATATGAGAGGATTTCAAACTATATCACTACTAAATAGATTTGGGACACTTTAGAAATAGCACATGTATGCACAACTCAGGTTGAATCATCTAAAGTGCATGTGTTAGTTTCTGAATATGAAATGTTTAAGATGGAAGAATTAATTAGAGATCTCATTTAAAGATTCATTGCCATAATTAATCATTTGCTGTTGCTTGGAAGAATCTTTGACAATGCAGATTCATTGCACAAAATTCTAAGATCTCTTCCTGAAGAATGGCAATCAAAAGTGATAGACATCAAGAATCACTTAAGATGGGGATACCAACAATTGATGAACTCTATGGGAATTGAGAAAAGCATGAACTAAAGCCGAAGAGATATTAGAAAAATGGTGACAACAAAAGAAAGAAAAATTTTGCACTTAAAGCTACAAAGATATCTAAAGATATTAAATTAAACAACAGTGAAAATGAAAATGAAGAAGTTGACTTGGTCACTTTAAGCAAAAACTCGCAGAAAATCGTCAAAGAAAAGAGAAAAGGTGCTTCTATAAGAAGAAATTAGAATAAAAAGGAACAAGAAAATTCTTCTTATATATCAACAAGTTCTGAGTGTAATAAAGCTAGACACTTTAAGTTGGATTTCCTAGCATATCTAAAGAAATAGATTGAAAATGAAAAGAAGAAGAGAAAGCTAACCCTTAAGAAAGGAAATCTAGCTTTTTGGGATGATGAGCAAACTGATTCTGAAGAAAATGAGGAAGAAAGAGAAGAAGAAGCACTTTTTTGTCTCATGGCCAAATTAGATGATGACAATAAAGTATTAGTAATTAATCTATCTTTTACTCTAGAGATAAACTTAATTCTATTGATGATTTTAGTGATTATAGATCTAATTGTACTAATAATGATGAAATTGATAATCTATATGAAGAGCTTTATGATGCATTAAAAAAGACTATAAAAGGATTGAAGAATGCTAAAAATGAAAATGATAACCTGCTTAGGAAAATCAGTCAATTGGAAAAAGAAAACAGTGATTTGAATATCCTAGTAGAAAAACTATTAAGTAAGAGCAAGACATGTGATCAATGTGAAGTCTACAAATTAGAAATAGATAGTTTGTAAAAAACATTACAAGGCTTTACAAATAGCAAGTTGATCTTTACACTTTTTTGAATGATCAAAAAGAATTTTAGGACAAGAAAGACTTAGGATATAAGCAATAAAAAAAGAAAAGGATAAAAAAGAAACTATGATTACATTACTTGCTTTTACTGCAATCATAAGGGATATTATATCAAACATTGTCCATATAGAAATGGTACCTATGAGCTTAAACCTAATGAAAAGTTAGTGTCATTACCTAAAACATCAATTTCAAATAGAAATGTTACTATATTAACTAACAAAAATGGACCCAAAGCCAGTTGGGTACTAGCAAAGCAAGTATAAATTTTATTTTGTAGGTCTGTGTGGGAGAAATAGAAGCAACTCATGATGTTGAATAGTAGTTACACTCACCACAAGACTATGAATGTTAAATTCCCTAACTCAGTAAACTTAGATAATTCATTCATTTATGCTTATTTGTTTACCTTAAAAAATTTTAACTTAGACATTAGAGATTTTTTCTAAGTTTGTTTTGTAGGTGCTTAATATGAGATGTCAGGTATAAATAGGATAGAATGGTTCCAAAAACTGTGTTAAATTGATTGTTGTTGATAAATATATCATATGTTAATAATTTTAAAACAAAATTGCATGAAAACTAATTTCAGGACTCTTTAAATTGAATCTAGAATTGATTGAAATTTTTCAAAGTTTTTTGAGAATTGCTGAATCAACTGACGAATCGATTCACACATAGAAAATTTATAGTATGAATCGATTCAAGAATCGATTGAACAAAATTTTTCATCTTTTAAGAAGATTTCAAATTTTTTAAAATTTTTATCAACCTAAATGGACCAATGCCTGAATCGATTCATTTCTGGAGAAAATGATTCCAAAATCAATTCAATGTCTAACGTATGAAAAATAAATTGTTTCATAAAACAAGTTTGAAATTAGAAGAATCATTATTTCAGGGGGAGAATAATGAAAAGTAATGTGATTTTAAATAAGTTTTTATAATGAGAAGTAATAGGATCTATGCTTAGTATTAAATTAGACATTAATATTAAAATCAAGCTAAAAACAATTTCCTACTCTTAAATCCCTTTTACGCATATTATATGAATTGATTTTTAGACTTTGTTATTTCATTTTAATAAGACACTATTGCTTTTTGATGTGTCAAAATGGGGAGAATGATGAGATTTTAGATAAGATCTCAAAGGGAGAATAAAAACTTAAGGGGGAGTAAAGTAAAAATCCTTAAGAGAATAAAAACTTAAGGAGGAGTAAAGTAAAAACTCTCATTTAAATTTTTTCATTGTATGCTTATTTTTATGTTTATCTAAAATTGCTTGTCACCATAAAAAAGGGAGAGACAGCTAGCCTTGTTGGCATATATTCTTCAATTTTGATGTTGAAAAATAATTTTAATTAATGTCACAATCTAACTATATTCTTTGAATGTTTATTCATTTTGCAAATACAAGTTGATTAAGTAACATTCAAGATATCAAGAGATCCAATAATACTCTTAGCATTTTTATTGATTTTTCTTAGATTTTTTGTAATTGTGTTCTAATCAAATTTAATTCAAATGATTTTCTAAAATGATTAAACTAAGGTGGAAATAAATCAAATGAAATGAGCTTAAACAAAAATTTTCAAATTATATTTTCAAATGATCTTTCATAAGTGCAAGTTTTATAAAAACTATTTTTCACTGTGCAAATCGATTTATATTAAAGATATTGTGAAAATACATTTGAATTGATTCAAAGATTGATGCATGAAGAAAAGTTTTGAAAATTTGTTTTACCAAGGTTTAAAAATTTTCTTGAATCGATTAGGTAATTAATTCAAGAACTGTTCGTAAAATACTATGATTTAATTCATGCATCGATTCAGTGACGAACTTCTTTATGATATTTATAAGCAAATTGATTCACAAATCAATTCATTAGTTGGTAACCACTACAAATCAATTCAAGATTGAAAAGTTAGCTATTTCTCAAAAGTTGGTTATCATGTTCTATAAATAGCCTTTCACCTCATTTCAACAGAATAATTTTTCAATTTCTCACAATTTCAAAGCATAAAAACAAAGAGAAAAACTTGAGCTTCAACTAATTCACTTCTACTTCTTCAAATTACATCTGATTAAGGATCTTGGATCAAAATAGTGAGGAATTCACATTAGATATTTGAGATATTCATCTCAAACCTTAGTATTGTATTATTTACCTTGTTTCTTGGTTTAATTTTACAATTTCTTGATTGATAGAAATTGGATATACAAAGGAAAAGGTTAATCTTTCCTTTGTATCTTCTCTAATTATAAGGTTGATTATAGCTAGTTAAAGGTGTATTAAATTTTTTGAATATCTTTAGGTTATGAAGTTAATCATAGTCTATTGAGATAAAAGAATTGTTCTTTCTAAATTAGCAAAAGTCTAGCTAAATCTTGTGTTTTATGTTGGCAAGAGTTCAGTCAAAATCTTGTGTTATAATAGGTTAGCAAGAGGCCTGTAAAGTCTTGTATTGTAAACCAGTGTGTAGGAGCTTGGTTAATTCCTGTGGTTAATAAAAGTGATTATCCAGTTGAGGATTGATCCAGTGAATGTAGATTTCATCTGTGATTTCAGATGAAGTTGAACCACTTTAAAAATTCTTATGTCTTGATTATTCTTTATTACACATTTATAATTCTGCACATTTACCTTTTTTGCTATTCTGCTATAATTTTGATGTATTGCTATTCTATTTTTGCTACACAAATATCCTGGTTAGACTATAATTAATTGTTTCAGTATTTCAAAAATTTTGCATTTAATGAATTGCTCTACATCTAATTAGTATTATCAATTTAATCCTGATTATTCAATTAAATTTTTTATTATCCAATTAATTTTCAAGGATAATTTCTTTAAAGACTTCTACTTTTCAAATTAAAAAGAATCCAATCTCACTTTAAAAAGGCTATACATATTTTATATTTGTAAAAAAGGTAATATCCATATTTTTTTGAACCAACATTCATAACCTTTTTTTCCACCTATTATTTTCACAATTATTTTCACAAACTATAACGCAATTATATATAATAATTGCATTTGAAATTTAAAGCCATTGATGAGATACCTTGCGTGTTTTGGAAGTGTCTGAGCAGCTAGTGGCAACTACAGCAACGTGTAGCATGCGTAGTGCAAGAAAGATATCAATTACTGCTAAAGAGCGACAAGCTCAACTCCTAGCATTATCTCCAAGCTTGAAAGTCAGTTCCGCTTTCGAGTGCAGGGCTTCCAAGGGATAGAGAATTTATATCTGATTTCTTAGACGTTATTACTATTCCTATATAATAGATGCTTGACTTTATCACATTACGTATTTGATATCCACCAAATTATTTGAAATTGTAACAGCCCTTAATTTCTTCAATAAATTAAAGAAAAAAAGACTAAATAAACACCTAGAGGATTCCAACTTACTGCCTTACTTTGATACCAAATTTAAGAATTGAGTGCTTACCAATAGATCCAAAACTATAGTTATTAGTTAAAGTGTAATTTTTTTTTTATATTAGTAATATAAAATTCTGTTTTTATTTTGACTGTGGACAGATGTAAATGGACACACTACATGCAAAGATAGATTAGACCATCATGATATTATACTCATAGACAACAACAAATCCCCAAAAATAACCAGTAACACCTAGTAAGGTCAACATTAGGTTGATATTCCAAACTACATGCCTTGTAAAAAAAAAAAAAAATACTATATTCTATAAGCAATTTTTTCCATATGATAGAATGTTGTTTTATTCTCTAAATAGTTTTCAAAATTTGAAACTTCTTTTCAACCAATTCCTCATATTACTTCTGCTAAATAAGAAAGGTAAATTAATTGTTTTTCTTTTTTTTTTTTTGGGGGGGGGGGGGGGGGCACAAAACAAAACCCTAAAGAAATTCACCCCCCCTCACCGAC
>JANHAO010016930.1:0-14174 GCA_026873985.1 Saraca asoca
TTGAATTTGTCAAAGAAACTAATATAGCTATGCAACTCATTAAAAAGAATCCAAAAATAGATCCAACAATCTAAAGGGCAAGATCTGTGTTTTTCTTGCAATTTACTTATTTAATTTTAGGACCTAATAGATTCAAAGCCAAGATCCTGGCTAAACTTGAGGTAACTTCACAATGAAGATCTGCTTTCAATCTGGAGGACAAAAATTAGCTACTCACTACAAACCTTAACCTCATAGAAAAGATAAGAGAAACAACCTGCAAGGGCTGAAGAACTCGTGTTATGCCTCATCCTCCCTAAAAATTGCAAGGCCAGTGATGGGACACTAGGTGCAAACTGGGAAGGACCATACATAATCGAAGAAGATTTGGGAAATGGATCTTACTAACAAGCAGACATGACCGAAGTTAAGTGCCTTTAAGCTTGGA
This sequence comes from Saraca asoca, assembly GCA_026873985.1. NCBI lineage: Eukaryota > Viridiplantae > Streptophyta > Magnoliopsida > Fabales > Fabaceae > Saraca > Saraca asoca. The sequence continues at coordinate 428 of JANHAO010016930.1, forward strand.
ATGTTGAACATCTCTGCCTACATTATCACTAAGCTTGACTTTGCCTATATAACTTTACAATATTCTTTTTAGTTCTTATGGTTGCTTATTAACTCTTGAATGAAATTTCAACAGAGTGCTATAATCAAAAGTGGCTCACTCGGAAGCGAGCACTTATCGTCCTAAATTTGTAAGGGGTATTCAACTTGACATACTTACAAAGATTTGGCACCATGTATGACCAACTATTTGGCACTGCATATGACCTACTCTCTAGCACTGTATGCGACCTATTATTCGGCACCACTGCATGTGACCTACTATTTAGCACCCCATATGACCTACTCTTTGACACCACATGCAACCTACTCTTTGGCATTGCATGCAACTTGCTTTTTGGCACAGCATTTGACCTACTATTGGAAACTACATGAAACCTACTCTCTGGCATGATATGCAACCTACTATTCAGCACCACATGTGACCTACTCTCTGGCATGATATGCAACCTACTATTTGGCATTACATACGACCTACTCTCTGGCACCGTATGTGACCTACTATTTAGCATCACATGTGACCTACTCTTTGGCACTACATGTCACCAATTATTCGGCACCACATGCGATCTACTATTTTATGTGACCCATTACTAGCACCACACATGACCTACTCTCTGGCACCGCACGTGACCTACTACTTGGCACTACATTTGTGCTACCCATTAAGCAACAAGCTTGTTGTAGCATGACCTACCTGGGCACTTGAATCGTACGCCATACTTTGACCTCACAAAAACACATTGCACATTGTCATGGTTTGCAGTCTAAGAAACATTTATGTGACTGATTGGTCGTTTAACTTGGTTAATATTTATTAAGTTGTGGTTTGAAAGAATCTATTCATCCAACTTGACAAAATCTCAAAAAAATGAAAATATTACACAAAGTTCATTAAAATCTCATTCAATGGGGTGTGTATGCATATGTTCAAAAGTATAGATCAAAATAGGGTTACAGCCATCATGGCCCTAGAAGGCTAACTTTCAGCAACAAATCCCTAATGAAGCAAGTTGTATTTCATTTGATTGCGCTCAACCTACCTCTTAATCCTACCCCTAAGACAAGTGTTTGTCCCTTAACTACATCATTACAAGTGCATCTTGAGGAAACAGGCATTTGCGCCATCTTGCAAAAGAGTGAGATATTTAAGGTAAATGAACTAAACTCACTAGCATCACCATGAAGAAATAATCCAAGATCTATACAAAACTTCCTAGAATCCTCAAAGAGGAATTGTCCATAGGAAATTCCTATGCAATAGGCCAAACATGCCTCGGATCACCATACCTAAGATCTTGATCATCAAAAAATATAAGGAACTTGTTGTATATGGAAATCAGCCCAAGGTAAGGCAGCAGACTTAGGATCCTCTAGTGAAAGAGATCAACATATGCACGCCAGTGAGCCTCTCCTTGGTAAAGTCCCCCCTAGCAAGCTCTCCCCCAATGAGCTCCTCCTTAGCGAGCTGTATGTCACTGACCGATGTCTTAACAAGACACATGCAAAGAGCCACTAGCCTCCTTGCAAGAGCTCGCTGCCTTCTCTGTAGCAGTACTAAGCTCGCCTCCTTAGTACCTCAGTGGGACCGCGATTCTAAATCCTAGCACTGAGTTATCGATCTTCCATATGGCAGAAATAACACAAGGCAATGGTTACAAGCTTACTGTCATCCTAAGGGGCCCACCTCTGCAACCTATGTATTGCAAATAGCTGGATTGTAGCCTATAACTGTCTTTTCTACTTATTATTTGATGTAACACCACTTTAGCTTGTAATAAATGTATGTTCTCTTTTTCCTTCTATAAAAGGGAGACTCGATAGATAGAAGAGAGAGAAGTCAGTCTGATATGCAAGAAAGACTCTGTAAAAAAAGAGAGCCAAAATAAGTGTAATCTTGATGATATATCATATGATCCGTGGACGTAGGGTCCAGTAAGATTTGAATTTGGCTAGACCATGTAAAATTGGATGTCTTCCCTTCTGCTCTTATTCTCATCTACTTCAACTATGATCATTATTCTCATCTACAAACCAGGAATAGGCTTGGGACCCTGAAGAATCCCCCGTTGGTCAGAGTTTGGAGTATAACCCAAATCTGACATCAACAGAACTCAACCAATAAGCCCATCAGGTCACTAAACCCTAAGAAGTAGGAAATGAAGCACTGGATGGTTATGAAAAGAAAGAAAGGGTTTTCTTCACCCTATATAGTTGGAATAGCTTGAAGGACTAATCAATTACCCTTATTCCAATGGCTTAACAAAAAATAATGCTCTATCATTACAGCACTGACAGTTATGAAAAGGGCATATGTATTCAAGGCAATAAAAATGACATGGGTAGACAAAACAACAAAATAAGGAACAATAGCATCGCTAGACCCGATCTCTAACTTTTACTAGCAAACTACAACTCCCAATCTGTATACCACACTGAGAACTAGTAGGGTTAATGTTATAGGTATTATTTATAACCACACAAATGGGCTAGTAAAAGTCCAATGGATAGACTCAACCAGCAAAGGCCTAGCTCATTTGGATTGAGATCACTGGACCAAGGCACCAGGCCACTAAATATGAGCCAAGGTCTTGGTTAACATAAGTCAAAATAGCAACCTACGGTCGTGAAAGCAAGGCCTAGCTCATAGCTCACAGAAAGTGTCCTCAACAATCAGGAAATTTCGTCCAATCTCCTATCCTGACAGGGGTCTGTTATAACGATCGATCCTAATCTACCACGTAATCCTAGTCAAGCCATAATGCTTATCTATTATAGATTTACATTCAAATGGTAACCCCCTAACCATTATAAAAAGGGATAAAATCATTGCAAATGGGATATGTAAGCATCAGATACAAAAACACTCGGCAAAGAGTAGTAAAAGCCATGGATGTAGGGGTCAAACTGACTTTAGCCGAACCATGTTAAAAACTTTTGATGTCTTTCTATTCTTCCTCTTTCCCTTTTTCTCCCTTTTTTTACATTCATTCTGTAGCTTAGGTTTCAAAAGTTGGGTTGACTAGATTTTTCTGTCAACACAATCATTTACAACCACCTTCACTAAGGAAACAGAGTATGTCATGTGTTATGAAGCTACTCGTGAAGCTATATGGTTAAGGAACTTCATCGCTAACCTTCATATTAAAATTTATTTTATCTCTACACTCTAATTATGTCATGATAAGATAATTAGCCAGTCTAGTTTCTTAAATTATTTTAATAGACATGACAAAAGAATAATGAGCAAATTCACTTATCTTCTTAGCCATAATATTGAGAATTCTACTCGATATCCAGCATAGTTATTAGAGTCTAATTTATAAGCACAAATGTAATATTGCAAAACAACTTAATAACACTAATAAATTAAAAGCAAAAATGGAGGTCAATAATGGTAGACAAACATCCAATCACCCCTCACTAGTAGTTGAATTAATTTGTTTCAACTTTCAAAGTAAAGATAAACCTTCCCCTTTGGCCTAATCATAGATGAACATAATTTATGCATAATTGACATCCCTTTAATCTTAGTCATTTGTCATATTTGTGTGCTTAATTGTATGCTTGAGATTGATTTTATGGTTTGCTAAGTTTTTGTGCCCAATTAAATTTATTCAACAAATTTATGCTATTTTAGGTTTTTTGACATATTTGAAATTTTGGACCTCAATTTTGGGTTATTGTTGTGTCTTTGGAAATCCAAGAGAATGAGATAAAAAAGTTGTGAAGAGCCTAAGTCCCAATTTAGGCATTTTGGAGGTGAAATAAAACTTGGAAGCTAAAACAAAGTGCAATACTATGACCTAGAACTAGTTTCAATTTTTTCATCATAAGTGAAGCCCAACTCATCATGTTGGTTCAAACTCAAGCCCATTGGATAGCTAAGACCCTATCCTACAACTTTCATGTAAGGCTTTAGAGTAAACTACACGGTTCTAATTTAATTACAAGGTTGTAACTCAAATGTTTAAATCTATTTTGGTTGGTGACCTGTTCAGACTTCACCAACATACCATCTATATACACCGCCATTGCTTTTTTGATCTGTTTTTTAAACATCATATTAACTAACCGCTGGTAGGTTTGCCCTGCATTCTCTAGTCCAAAAGGCATCAACTTATGTCATTATTGTCTATGGTCAGTGATGAACAAGGTGTGTTCCTTATCTTATGGATTTATGAGGATCTGATTATACTGCGAGCAGGCATCCATAAAGCTAAAAAGTTGATGACCAGTAGTTGCATCCATGAGCTAGTCAATCCTTCACAATGGGAAGCTATCATTATAGGTCCTTCATTTCTCGTTCTTCTTTTTTATGAGGGAAAGGTTGACCACCTAGGTTGAAAAGTGGGCTTCTTAGATAAATTATTGGCTAGAAGTTTATCCACCTCTTCCTTAAGTGCAGCATAACGTTCAGTAGTCATTGTCTCCTCTTCTAGCAAGCTAGTTTGTGATGAGAGCCAATGTTGAGCATATTTGACATGACCCTGGGGTTAATCCCTGCCATATCTTTATGGTTCTAGGCGATGACATCTAGGTTTGCCTTAAGAAATTCAACTAGTTAGGCCTTCAGATTTGGAGGCAAGTTTTGTCCTAGCTTGAGGCATCTTTCAACATTTGCCTCATTGACCTATACATCTTTGAGCTCCTCTACTAGACCAGTTACTTTGTTTACATCCACCTCACAAGGGTCGAGGTCATAAGTAACCCCTATTATGCTCACAGCCCATGGCTCTCCACCAAAAACCATATTAACCTTCCTCCCTCTCACTGCCAGCTTGACTATCCCTTCACAGCAGCATCGAGCTATAAGCTACTTACCTTGAACACATATAACTCCATTAGGGGTTAGGAATATAAGGGAAAGTGACCTGATTAATGAGACCATGTCCAAGTCATTCATCACAGGTTGGTCAGCACCACATTATATTCTTACGGATAGTCTATAATCAAAAAGTTTGCCAGGATAGTGCCCTGGTGATCTAAATCACCTAGAGTTATGGGGAGCCTAATCTGCCCCATTGGCAATACTACATTTCCTATGAAGATGTAAAGGGGTTCTGGGAAGGCTTCAACTTGTTTGCACTCAAACCCATCTACTCAAAGCACCCCTTGTACATAACATTCATTGAGTTGTCAGTATCAATCATTACTCTCCGCACCTTGGCATTGCCAATTCTGGCTTAGATGACCAATGCATCTTTATGGGGAGAACGTACTTCTTGTGCATCTTCATCTACAAAAGTGATGTTGCCTGAGTTTATCCTTGCTTCCTTGGCAAGTCTCTCAAATTCACTATGGTCAATGAGCGAGATGTGGTTTGCCTCTCGCACATAGTGTTCATAAAACCTATTTGAGGTATGTACGATGTGAGGCCCTCTATAGATAGTGAATACAGCTCCCACTATAGGTGCTTCTGGCTATTTAAGAGTTTACTGGTGTTGCTAATGTACTTGTTACTAGGGTTACTAAGGTCACTGACCTACAAGTCATATCACATAGTCTCTCAAGCAACCTTTCTTAATTAGATCCTCAATTGAATCTTTCAGTGCCCAATAGTCCAAAGTATTATGCCCAACTTCATCATGGCAAGCATAAAACTTGCCTTTGTACCTAAATCTGTTAGGAGTCCTTATGGGATTGGGCTACCCAAAATCCTCCCTATTCTTCTCTATTACAAAGATCCTACCCTAAGTATCTAATAAGATGCTGTAGTTATTGTGGCAGCCTTGACGCTGAGGTAGCTTATTCCTAGCCTTTTTTTGTAGCCTGGCTATTAGAGCCATCCTTTTGACCCTCTTTCTCACCCTCACCATTGCTCCTCCTTTTGCTTTGCTTGGAGCTATTCGCGTCGTCCTTTTGATTGGACTTCTTTAGGCCAAAGTCCCCTCCCACCTGATTTCTTTGGTAGCTCATTCATAAAATTCACCTAAGTTTATCACTGAAGACTTGTATATGTTTTCGTATAGCTTTCCATCCGTGCAAAGTCTTGTTGAGATTGCTGTCAGGATGCCTTCATCTAAGGGCTTCTCCATATTATTCTTTCACTAAAAGGTTGTCACGAGGTGGTAAGATGGTGTGAGCTGCCTTCTCAGTGCATCTCCTCTAGCATTCTTCCCAACTATGAATACTATGAGCTGCCAGACTCTTGAGCCATGTTCAAGGTATCTCTCCAAGGATGGTTGGCAAGACGTAGCACTTGAGCAAAGGATTGGTTGTCTAAAGATCGATTGAGACATTGAATGTGTCTAGGTGGTCATAAACCCATAAGGAAGGGGCTCTGTCTCGATCTTCATGGTGAATGGTGTCCTCTCCTTCTAACAATCTCTATGGTCCTAAGGCAGAGGGTATTCTTCTGACTGTTGTACCATTTGAAGTAGCTCTTCTACTATTGGGTCATGTGCCTTAGATTAATAGCAAAAAGGCTAATGGCTCCTTACACCTTCTTGAACATGGGAGTAGTGATTTGAAGTTCTAGGCCTTTTTTGCGCTCATAACCCGATAAGTATTAGTTTAATTGCCCTATTCAAGCCTTCTACTTGATGCGAACCCCCATGTCACTATTTATCTTAATCATCATCCTCACAGCCTTAGCGTACCTCCAACCTTGGCCTTGAATTGGAAGAGTGACCTGAACCAACTCATTAATGTTCTTCTTTGATAAGCCTTTCTTCCTGAGCTCCTTCCCAAGCTACTGGAGTTCTTTTTTAGGCCCAATGACCTTAACTTGTCTTTGTGCACCTTGGGCCTATGCCTAAGCTAGTGCCCTAACCGCATCAACTAGTTCCATCACTGTGTGCCCAATCACCTTCTGATGTTGGTGCCATGCTGGCACTCCATTAGTCCTAGAAACAAAAGTAGTTAGCTAGTGAGTGGTCAATAGATCCATGCCAGTAGTAGTACCAATAGTAGGGATGATGGTGGCACCTACTGTAGAAAGAATTGGACCTCCAACTTGTAACATATCCCACTAATGTTTCATGTGATCCTCAGGTTGGTCAACGATAGCATTTGAACTCTTGGTGGTTCTTCCTCTAGCCATTGTAATTGGACAATAAATAAAAGAAAATGCAGTTTAAGCCTTCCTTCTAGCACCAAAATGTTGAGATGTGAATTTGTTCAATCCAAGGCCAGAACCCCAAACTGCAAATGGAAATGAAAAGTCATAGGGTTGAGAAACAGAGAGAAAGAGTAAGATAACACCAAGATTTTTTAACATGGTTTAACCAAAATCGAGGCTTACATCCACAAACATCTTATTTCAATATTTTTTGCTGAGTATCAGTATTCTGTTGTTCGTCTCTTTTTTTTACAATGATTTCAACCCCTTTTTCTAGTTTCCAGGGTGTTACAATGTAATTTCATATTGAAAATGAGTCATCAATTGGTTATATAATGGTTAACAATGAATTTCTATTCAATAAGCAGTTGAACAGATTTCTTTGAATTGATCGTTAGGAAAACATGCTTTGAGCTGTGGGCTAGACCTTACCCTTACCGAGCTAACATTGTTGCTTTAACCCTTGATTAATGATCTGAGTTTGTAATTGGTGACCTAATGCTTTGCTCTAGAAACCTCAATCCTAATTAAGCAAGGGCCTTACCCACAACAATATACATGCTAACCAATATAAGTTTAAGTCATAAAATTGACTTGTGCATTCATATTCATAGTACATAGCAATGCATAAAACATATATCCTTGCCTTGAAGTGCCATATTATTTTAGATCAACGTAATGTAGCACACATTTTATCATGACAATGCGTCTTCACATTTGATTGCCAAATTAATAACATGTTGACTAAATAAATACTAAAACAATCTTGCTTTTGTTGACGTCGGATTTTGGTTTATGTCCCAAACTCCTGCCAACGAGGGATTCTTTAGGATCCCAAGCCTGTCCCTGATTTGTAGATGATAAGAATGATCACAGATGAGGTGGGTGAGAGGAAGAACAGAAGGGGAAACACTCAATTTTACGTGGTTCAGCTAAATCCAAATCTTACTGGACCTTACATCCACGGAGCACATGATACATTACTAGTGTTACAAGAGTTTTTTTTTGTTTACTAATTTTATAAAGTCTTTTCTATATTTCAACAAGTCACCCCTTCCTATCTATCAGGTCCTCCTTTTATAAAAGGAAGTAGATATACATTTATTACAAGCTACAGTTGTATCAGATAATAAATAGACAAGACTATTATAGGCTACAATTTGGCTATTGCAGAGTGTAGGCGACAGAGGTGGACCCCCTAGGCTGACTGTAGGCTTATAACCGTTGTTTGGTGTCATCTTTGTTATGCAGAGGATTAGCAACTTAGCGCTGGGGTTCAGACTTTGCATTCCCTGCGAGGTGCTGAGGAGGCGAGCTTGGTACTATTTACAGAGAGGAAAGCGAGCTCTTACGAGGAGGTCGGCTGTTCTTTATAAATGCCTTTCTGGGACATTGGTCAGTGAGTTGCAGCTCACTAAGGAGGAGCTCGCTAGGGGAGAGCTCCCTAGGGGAGACTTCACTATCGTGCTTCTGATGTTCCAATGATCTCCTTCATTTAAGGATCCTGAGTTCACTACCTCACTTTGGGGTCGATTTCTATATATAACATCAGCCCCTGAACTCTCAGTTCGTATAGCGTGCTGGGAGTTGGAGACCCTTCGAACTTTGACCAGTCACGTTCTTTCTAGGACTATCATTTCCTTTTCCCAGATTTTACTTTTGCCAAAGCATATCCAGTAATTATGATGACACTAAGCTGAGTCCTTCCCGAGGCCATTAATGCAGGTGGTTGAGGGGGATGGATCTAGACTTATTGGTGATTCGCTCCTTGCTTTATTTAAGGGGGAGGCCTTCTTCTGCCCTCACTAATCGAAACAAGTCATGGAAAACTCTAATGGTTCACCGTCGGAATGCTGGCCCTTCTCGGAGGTGTGTATGGTCTGCTGCATATGTGATTTAGAAGAATCATTTTCTCTGGTATCATGGAAGGATCTTATATGGATCCCAAATTGTGTCCTCTTGGCTCCTCCGTGAGGCAATCGCTCGGCCAGCCAAGCTCCTAAGGCTTCCCGGTTAGGTCTCTTTTGGAGGAACAGTCGGTCGAGGCTAAAAGTGATGCAGTACTGCTGCAACGAAAGAAGAAAGTTTAGGCATGTTGGTCTTCAAAATGCGGCCATCCACAACTGGCTTCTCCCTCTTTTTCTCTTTTTTCCTTTGCTTTCTTTTCTTCTTCTTTTAGTAAGGTCTTCCTTTGCTCCTCAAATAGCTTGTACATAGGGTTCTTCGATGTATTTTGCCTTGTTTTGTATTCAGAGTTTTCTGATGTAAATATTCCTCGTTGAGGTCTTTTAATGAATAAAATTCCTTTCTAGCATTTTTGCTCATCATTTCCATTTTGCATACATTGTTTGATTGATCTAAGTGGCTCGTATGTACCTAAAAAATAGAGTTAGACATACATATACTTGATCATAAGCAAGCTGTGACTTAATTCAAGTTCGCATGAAAGTTGCGAATCCAAGAGTGAGCGATCTTGTGCTTGAAAAGATTAGTGCACATGAAAGCTGTGACTTACTCAAAATCGCATGAAAGCTGCCAAGTAGAAAGAAGTGAGCGATCTTGTGCTTAAAAAGATTAGCACGCATAAAAGCTATGACTTCTTGAAAATCATTTGAGAGCCGCGACTCAAAGGGGTGGCCGATCTTGTGACTGGGGCGATCTTGCGATCTTCTCAAGGGGTGACTGATCTTGTGGTCAGGGCGATCTTGTGCCCAAAGGGGGGTGGCCAATTTTGTGGCCGGGGTGATCTTATGCCCAAAGGATGACCGATCTCATGGTCAGGGCAACCTTGTGCCAAAAAATAGTGGCCAATCTTGTGGCTAGGACAATCTTGTGCCCAAAGGGTGAACGATCTCATGGTCGGGGTGATCTTATGCCCAAGGGGTTTATTTTACAGCGTCCCCTATGCCTTAACGAGCCCGAAGCTCTGCTTGTGAGTTATTTTTGAGTGTTTCCACACCTCAGCGAGCTCAGAACTTAACCGGTAAGTGAGTTTATTTTGGAGCGTCTGCACACGTCAGCTAGCCTGTAGCTCAACTGGTGAGTGATTCATCAACTCTTCTCTAGATTCAGCTCCAGGAGACCTTAATTGGATAATAGATCAAAGCATTTTTTGCCTTTCATAGGACTTACAATAGATTTACAGTGTGCAAGCAACGGTCGTTATTATCCTACCAAAAAAAAAGACTTGCTATTAGTAAACATGCTTAAAAGTGTTCATACAATTTATAGATAAACACAAAAGTCTAAAGGATTGTCCTGATTGTAGGGGACCGTTCTCGCTTAGAGCCCTACTGGTAGGATCCGTGCCATTGCTTAGAACATCGCATGATGTAACCTGGCAGGCGTCCTCTTTTAATAAGATCTTTGATGGCATCTCGCAATACCTAACATTCCGAGGTAACATGTTCGAACTCGTTGTGATATGCACAGAATTTCCCTCAGTTGACTCTGGACCTGTCAGGCATTTTTAAGGGAGAAGGCCTTCCAAAGCCTTCCTTGTCTCTCTTCATCGCGAAGATCTTGTCTTGAGCATCTGACAAAATACTATAGGTATTGTGGCGAGCCTGAAACGAGGACCTTTCATCCTTTCCCTTCTTTACAGATCGAGATTTAGGGTTATCATTCCCATTCCCATAGATGCTCCTCTTCTTGCTCGATGATGAACTTCCTGCCTCAGTGTTTCGTGGGCCGAACGCTTTGTCCCACCTAGTTTGCTTTATGGCTCGTGCATAGAATTCTCCTAGGTTGTTCACCAGGGATTTGTACAAGCTTTTAAACAACTTTCCATCCCTGTGGAGTCTTGCAAAGATGGCAGTCAAGATGGCTTCGTTTGAGGATTTCTCGATGTTGTTGACTTCACGCCTAAACCGAGTGAGGTAATCTTTCAACGCGTCCTACCTACCCTAGAAGATAGGAGCAAGATGGCACGGGGGTGCGAGTCACTTTCTCAGTGCTTGATATTGATTGTCAAATCTTTCCTGGCACTCTCTCCAGTTGCTGATACTGTGAGTTGGAAGACTCTTAAACCATGTACGAGAAATTTTACCCAAAGTAGCAGGGAAAATACGACACTTGATCAAAGGGTTACAAGGTTGAAGGTCCATTTGGATATTAAACAGGTCTAGATGGCTATACGGGTCGCTATCTCTGTGATAAAGTGGAATGGTTGGGACTTTTAACTTCTGTGGCAAAGTCTCCTCCATGATTTCCTTAGAGAATGACTTAGTCATTTCAAGCTTGAGGATGTTCCTCCAAATGCCTGACTCTTTGAAGGAGACCTTCCACCACAACGCCTAAGCCCTTAGTCCTTGGCTAGGGCCCTAATGGTTTGTTCCGTTGTTCTGACCGTATGGATGGCGATACAGCCCTTGCCCCTGGTTGACTTCGCCAGAACGTTCAATCTCAGGCACAATGGGTTTAGTCTGCCTTTGCACATTCTGGGCTCGTGCTTGTACTAACATCGTGACTGTTTTAGTCAATTCCCCCATCATGTGCTCAAGTCTTTCCTAATGCTGGAGCCAGGCGTGTGACTCTCCTATGTCATTAGAAGCAAGAGCCGGTTGCACTGGGCCGGCTGGAAGGAAGCGAGTGGCCACTCTAGCCACAGGGGCGATGGACAAGCTCGTTGTCAAAATGAGGCCATCTAGTGTTTGGGATCGTGTGATCGAGGCCCTAGTAACTCTTTCTTTGGCCATGACAATGAGAAATCAGCCGAAACAGGTGAGATTCCCATAGACTGCAACAAAATGTTGACGTCAGATTTTAGGTTTTGTCCCAAACTCTAACCAATAAGGGATTCTTTGGGATCCCAAACCTGTCCCTGATTTGCAGATAAGAAGAATGATCGTAGATGAAGTAGGTGAGAGGAAGAGCAGAAGGGGAAACACTTAGTTTTACATGGTTCATCTAAATCCAGATCTTACTAGACCCTGGGTCCATGGAGCACATGATACATTGCCAGTATTACAAGAGTTTTTTTTGCTTACTGCTTTTACAGAGTCTTTTCTATATTTCAAAGAGTCACCCCTTTCCTATGAACCGGGTCCTCCTTTTATAAAAGGAAGAAGGAAACATGCATTTATTACAAGCGATAGTTGCATCAGATAACAAATAGACAAGACTGTTATAGGCTACAATCCAACTGTTGCAGAGTGTAGGCGGTGGAGGTGGACCCCTAAGCTGATTGTAGGCTTATAACTGTTGCTTGGTGTCTTCTCTGTCACGCAGAAGATTAGCAGCTTAACACTGGGGTTTAGACTTCGTGTTTCCTACAAGGTGCCAAGGAGGTGACCTTGGTTCTGTTTATGAAGAGGCCAATGAACTCTTGTGAGGAGGTCGGCCATTCTTTATGAGTGCCTTTCTAGGACATTAGTCAGTGAGGTACAACTCGCTAAGGAAGAGCTCACTGGGGGAGAGCTCACTAGGAGAGACTTCAATATCATGCTTCCGATGATCCAATGATCTCTTTCATTCAATTGCAACCTAGGGTACTTATACATCACATAGGTGTAGCACTCATGCGAGCTTACTCAATTGCTACCTTTCGAGCTAAGGCCACTAGAGCTCATTCCAATATAAGTGCGACCTAATGCTTACAGCTCTCATGCAAACCAATGCTCGTAGCTTTCATGTGACTTATTGCTCGTAGCTCTCATGTGACCTTATTCTTGTAACCTTTAAGTGATTCACGTTTATGTTATTTATTACTGAATCATTTTTGTTCCTAGATCTATTAATAAATGATTGATTATCTAAACATTTTGTTCTACTATGATTTGTAGGAACTTATGCTTTCATCTACAATATGCAAAATCTTCAAGTCAATATGCAAGGAATTGAAAGAGAATAATCCTTTCATTAAAAAGCCTCAATGAAGTAAAATTACATCAAAAAGTCAAGATTCAAGATATGAAATAGAACACGCCAAAGGTTGAAAAGAATAAAAAGAAAGCTAGCGGTTGCGAGACAAATTCTTGGGAGACCAAAGAGCATGCACAAATCCCTAGCTTTTTTCTTCCAGTCATCCTTCTCAGCAGCAAGCTCCTCCTCAACCTCACCGCTAGCGCCAAGGACTCTAAAAAGGCATGCTAGGATGGTTGCGAAGGAAGAACCCCATGGTATCACTGTGAGGAAAAAATCCAAGATCTATGAAACATCCTCTCTGATGATCAGAGAAGGAAAGCTTCTTAAAAAGGCTTCCTATGCAACAGATCATACATATCTCTTTAGGAAAAACATGCCACCAGAAGAATAGGGTATGGGTGTATACCCTAGAAGCCAATCATAAGATGATTGTTTTTGCATACATTGTATTATGTATTAATGCCACTTAAATTATTATTATTTGGTTATTGATGCGAGCTGTCGAGGCCCGATCGAATTAATAATTTATAAACTGAAATTACTCTACTCTACTTGTAGCATAAAGCAACACCGGGTCGAATCCAAGGACCATGTTAGGATTATTTTATCAACGATATTAGGAGCTAAATGGGGGGGGTTGGACGAAATTGAAGCTAAGCTAACACTAACTACACAGCAAAACAGAAATAGAAACTAAAACAAACACACAAACAACCAACCAAGGAAACTAGCTCAACTTGAGTCCAATGCTTCCTAGATCACTAATTATTCATTTGATCAT
>JANHAO010016931.1:0-14168 GCA_026873985.1 Saraca asoca
TTTTATTCATTTATATATTAGAATGTCAAAATTAACCCACATTTCATTTGTTTAATTATCACTTTGCCTACATCAATTTTTATGTAAAAAAAAAAAAAAAAATCATATACTTTTTGTTACGTAATCTTCTTCTACTTCGTTAAAGTCATAAAATCATTTAATTTAAAACTAGACGAAGGATAAGTTTAGCACCATTGCTTTAAATTTTAAGTTCGAAACTTTGTTTTATAGATCTAATAATATATTTATGAAGTTCTCATCATTATAACTCTGTTGTTTAGTTTAATTTTGTAATTTTAATAAAAAAAAAAGATTATGTGATTTTTAATAAAAAATTACTTTAGGTGGAAAAATAAAACAAATAATTTTTGAATTAATTTTATCACTTTAAATTACTTATAATCAAAATAAACTCAACCATTTTACAAATGAGTAAATTTTATTCTTTTCCTTTGAAAAATGCATGATTAAAAAATCAATATTAATGTCAAACATTAAAAACTCTTGTTTTTGGAAATGAGTATGTTTAAAATCCACAGGAGCCACATCTTCATCTCCCTTGTCTTCCTCAATTTTAGCTTGAAATATTGAAATATGAAAACTATGACTTATATGATGGGATGATGTGCAAGAGAAGTAGAGGCCTTACCTACTCTCTCAGTCTCTGGTGACCATTATAACATCAAATGGATGGGTTATCCGTAGCACAATATGTCAAAGTATATTTTAATTGCATTTTTTCTTAGAACTCTTGCAATTTTTTTTTTAATGGTGTCACAATATATTCTAAATCACTTTGCAAGAAAACCTGACTTTCATGTGAAAATTTTCAACAATTATTATAATATTATTGGATAACGACTTGCCCCATTATTAACTTAATTGCACGTATTTATTTAAAATTTCACAAATCTAATATAATTGTCACTAATTCAATAATCTAAAAAAGAAAGTTATGTAAAAAAAAAAATTTAACAAGTTAATGTATGTTGTGATATTTATTTAAAAATATCACGTAAAAATCACCTGATTATAGAAATTGTATATCAGGTTAATGACATGGATTAATTTCAAGTTTTTACATAATTGAATATTTTAATTTTAATATTTTTAAAATTACTAAAATGAAATCAAATCACTCCGAAGTTAATAAATTATATATATATTTTAAATTTTATAAACTTTGTGTACAGCACAAATTCTCTACTTCTATATTTAAAAAAAAAAATCAACAAAATTGATAAAGATTGTAAAAACAAATCTTGCAAAACATGTGTCCATTTTCTTTGTACCTTTGTATACAAAAGCAAAGCCGACAGCACTTAAAATTTAGGTGGTCATCACTGCCTTCCCAGAAAACAAAACCATAATTAATTTCATTACTACAACGGAATAATAGTTTTTTTTTAAAAAAAAAAAATTACACTATGAATCCTTATAGTTCCTTTTTTTTTTTGAAATAAGTATTTATAATTTTAAAATTTAGAATTGGATCCATATAATTTAAAATCGTTTCTAATTAGATCCTTGTCATTAGGATTTTGCTAATTCTTAATAGCGTGATAAATGATTTGTTAATCAGATTTATTAAAATTTGCAATTGAATACCTATAATTTAAAGTAATTTCTAATTATCATGAAATAATTTTAATAGTTAAATATAAGTTTTAGGTTTTTTGTCATTAAAATTGAGATATATTTAATATACATTAAATATCCAGTATAATAAAAATAGAATTTTAAATATATTTTCATAAATTCTAAAATTTAATTAAATAAAATTTCAACAATAATTAATAAAAGTTGAGACATAGATTGCTTATGAAATAAATTTAATGATTATTTAATAATTAAAATAAATAATACTTTAAACACTTAAACAACAATTAATAATAATTCATTTATTTTAAAAATAATAATTATTAAAATTATAGTTTAATAGATGATACATCAAAACATTTAAAAAATAATTTATTTCATAATAATTATTAAAATACTTTAATAAGTTAAATCATTAAAAACATACATTTTGAATTTAAAGTGCTCAAATAAGAAAAAGAATGTATTTATTTTAGTAATTATTATGGAAAAATATTTATTTGTTTCTAATGTTTAAACTTATTAAGTTATTTTAGTAATTGCTATGAAAAAATAAATAGTTTAATAGTCATTAGTTTTAGTAATTTTAGTAATTATTATAAAAATAAAATAAGAATTTATTTATTGTTTTCATAAGAGTTATTAAAATATTTTAATAAGTTAAAACATTAGAAATAAATAAATAAATATTTTTTCATAATAATTATTATAATAGAAAAAAGAAAAAAAGTATGGTTATAAAATTCTTGAAATAAATAAAACTACAACAACAGTTCTAATTTACTATTAATTTAGAATTTAATTAAATAAAACTCTAACTCCAACTTTAATTTACTATTAAATAATTAAAATATATTATTGTTGATGGTAAAATTTGATAAGCCAAAATCCTGCCAACAAGAACAATTCTTGAAACTTCAAACTGTAATCTACTTATATAAGTATCAGACAAATACAAAAATCAAAGGAAGGAGAGGAAGAACAGGCAGTAGATATTTTTTAACGTGGTTCAGCTAAAATCTTTTATTTGGATTTCTACATCCACAAATGATTTTATTTCTCTGAAGAAAGTTTAGCAAAGTTATAGTATGTATCCAAAAAGATCCCTTTATTGTATTTATTCCTTCCTTTTTTATAGAGGTTAGGAGGTTATAAATGTAATTTAATGAACAGTAAATCTGTTATATCAAGTAATAAATGTGTTGATAATTTGGACCTCTGCAAATAAGCTTTTGCAGACTGTAGGCCGACTTCTGCAGATTACTTTCTGCTAGTGGATCCTACAAGTTACAAGTTGGTGTTCGCAAGTTGGCTGCTTGCCTCAGGTTAATGTTTGGCCACAGCAAGTTTCTAGTTGGGCAGTGTGCTTCGTCTTGTGAGTTGGGGCTCCTATCTTGAGATTGTTGCTGACCTCAAACCAACGATGTTGAGCTCGTATTTGACAATTTGGGCTTAAAGTAGGGTGACCTACTAGCCATGTGAATTGGGGCTCATCTTTAGCGAGCCGAGGCTACTGCCATGATCTTGTCCTATGTCTCGAGCTTGTAGCTAACGAATTGGTGCCTCTATTAAGCGACTTCAATTCTTGGACGATTTGGGCCTCTTCAGGTTGAACTCGTTTTCTTATTAGGTTTTTGCTAGCCCATTTTATATTATCCAAAAACACCCCCAACAACTACAATGCATTTAATTTACAAAAACTAAATTCATACGAGTATATAATTCACATAAGTTAAGCACAATAATTAAATATAAGTTTTGAACTTTCTATCATTAAAATAAGATTTACTTAATACATATTAAATATCTAAAATAGAGTTTTATATATAGGATAAAAAAAAGGAAAAAAAGAAAATAATAAAATGAAATAAGTGTTAAGCACTCAATTGGAAACTATTTTAAATCATAGAAACACAATTTCAAATTTTAGTTAGTCTAGTCAATAAACTTTGTCATGTTATTAAAAATTGACAAAATCTTGATGATAAAAACCCAATCAAAAACAATTTTAAACTATAAGAATGCAGTGTACAATTAAAATTACAAGTACTCATTTCAAAAAAAATTATAAGGGCCTAGTGTACAATTTAACCTGAATTTTTTTCGCACAAAATGTAACTCCAATAACTATAGTTAAAAAAATGGAACTGCTTCCAACTCGACCTATAATATTGTTAAAATCTTTCGTTGGCTAGTTTTGTCATAAATTTTAAGAACGTCTTGTCTGAGCACTGATAAAAACAAGCAATGATGATGCCACTGCTTTTCTGAAGGATGGAAAGTAAAGAAACAACTACATACAGGCATAACTACATTTTGCTACAACCCAATTGGTCTATTATTTAGCTCAACATTATTTTATTCATCGCAATGCAGAGCAGCATTGAGAAGAAACAAGACCTTGGAACTCTAACTTTCTTATAGGAGTCACAAGACCAACACATTACAAGAAAATCATCCACCTTTCTGGTTACAGCTAGGCCATTTCAAAAACATGTTCCCAAACAAAATTGAGTACAAAACAATCTGAATCTTACGTTGATCCTGCAAACCCGCAGCCTGGGAGCAGGATCTTAGATGGGGAGAAGGGATGAACTTGATGAATTTGTCATCTCTCAAGAAAAAGAGTCCCTTAAGTAAAGGCTATGAAGAATGAAGATATAATCAGAGTGAAATGACTATCACTGAGCCCATTCATCCTTTCAAAAGGGCACTTCTTCTGGCTCTAACACAGAAGGCAAGGGCTCTTGCAATTCTGGGTTGATGGGAAACATATTACATTGTGCATATTGTGCCATCAATTGGTCCACAAGCACCAAAGCTACCACAGCTTCCACCATGGGTACAGCTGCATTACCAGTTCATAAAAACAATATCAGGATTTTTCCGATCGAAAATACTGGCAAACAAAGGACAATAAAAAGGTATCAACTCTTCATTTTTGCCTCTTCTTCCTTCCATATACAAGTATATATACAATCACTCGTGCAAAGATTAGAAGTTGCCATGTAACATAAGGAATTTTTACTCCCAAAACCACCATTCACAACCATTTTACAAACGTACACATAGAACAAACTAAGAGTTCAATTGGCCCTATTTGCTTTACAAATTGATTCAAATTATGGGATGTGTATAATACTCTCAAAATAGTAGTGAATGCAAATTGCGGGAGTAGCACTACCAAATATATAGTAACATCCCATCCTTTCAGATATAAAAAACATGTTCTTTTGTTCTAAAGAACAATCTAAGTTTTTCAAATAATATAACAAAAAAGTAAACACCTAGAACAGAAGAAAAACAAATTGTGGTGAAGGTAGATTAATGGCTATTAACAGATGACAAAGGGCATCACCTCTTGGGACAACACAGGGATCATGACGACCACGGGTCATTAGCTCTGTCTCTTTCTTGTCTCTAGTCACCGTATGCTGCTTCTTCTGCACAAGAGTCACCACAAGTTTCACTTCATATTATATAAATAGTAAATTTTAAAGCCAATTGCCAAGTAAAATGATATTATGCAATGGACAATCTAATCAGAAAAAGATGGGATAACCATGTACAAGCCTAGGAAGTCATGGTAGTGGTAATCATTCTTCATTTTTATTACTACAAGCCAAGCTAAGATGTTCATTACGATATGCATAAGAAACAATAAGGCAAGAACATGAAACACTTTAAATCAGTTGATAAAGGAACTACAAACACTTATAATCTGGAATTTCGTCCCTGATATTTAAACCATTGTTTACCAATAAGTAGTTGCCACAAAAATCATGCAATGCAAAAAGTATTGATAACTTTTTCAGTGTGACAGTGGAAGCAGCCTCCATCTCATGCATGTCTGTGTATGCTTATGTTTGAGTGTCTAGAGAGAGATAGATAGATTGGGCTTACTCCAATTGTAGCTGTTGGCTTGAAAGCTATACTCATGTCTATGATCTCCCCATTGGAAATTCCACCCTGATCACCATCGCAGATGATATCAGTAAAGCAGATATAGGCACAAAATCATATTACAGTATGTCTGTATTCAACTAAAAATATTATAAAACAAACACCTGTATCCCACCAGAGCGATTTGTTCTTGTCCTAATCTTTCCATGTTCATCTATATAAAATTCATCGTTGTGTTCACTCCCAGTCAGAAAAGTACCTGTGAAAATTGTCATTAACCATGAGAACACAGTCAGATTGCACATGCAGAAAGTTTATAAATTTGGAAGAACAAAAGCACCCATAGAGTATGTAGTATTAGATAGATCAACCACCTGCAAATCCACTGCCAAATTGACAGCCCTTGGTTGCAGGCAATGACATAACAGCTTTAGCCAGTTCCGCTTCAAGTTTGTCAAATACTGGAGAACCAAGCCCCTGCAAAGTAGTAATGCCATAACTCATCTATTCCAAGGGCAAAAACTAGCAAGAGTGTTTGAAAATACGACATGATATTTTAAAGTAAAAAAAAGGACTTAGCTTGTGAGAATGATAAAACAACTTCTATGTATCCGCCATGCAAGAAAATATATACATGGACATGCAAAGTTGCAACGCAAGCATTTAGGTTAAGGTGTAAATATAGAAACCACTTGATCTCTATTGCATGACACAGGGCATAGCCTCTGCAGGTCCAGATTAGGATTCCACTGCTTGGTAGAATTTCCATGAGGCACTTAAATCACATGTTTGTAAAGTGTAAACGCTAAATTTCAAATGTAAGCCAAACTATAGCTGGTTTGATTACATTTGATATTATTTTTTTTGTCATGTCCTAGTTATCTTTCTACTTAAAGCCACTTAGGACCTACCATCAAGGTGTCAACTGAATAATACAATCCTGAGTTTTCCTCAAGAAAATTCATTCTTGCTATTGCTTTCACAAGTTTAATAGTTCAAACCTACTTACTACTTGCTAATTTGGTTTCCTTTTACTATTCAGAGAGAGGTTCAGAAAAACTTACACGTGGGCAGTTCCTCACAATGCATTTCACAACACCACCAATAGAATCACCCCTCTTCCGGATTTCATCAATAGCAGCTATCATCTTCTCTGCATATTCTGGATCTGGGCATCGAACGATATTATTCTCAATCTGGACTCAAAGAGAAAGTGGCAACCCGGAGCTATATGTCATAATCATAACAACCAATTTGGTAACTTTCAATGAGTACCTGTATACCAATCATAGTTATTGCAATTTTGTCTATTTAAAGAATAATAATGGGATAACCCTCCCAGTTTCTATCGTATAGCTTGTTATATGAGCATTATGATAGGAATTACTTGTTTCTCCACGCTAGTATTAGTAAAAGAAATGCAACTCATTTAAAGAGAGTATATGTAAAAATATCTTCAGTAGCCTATCTCTTAATATCATAGGAAAACTACATCACAACAACACAAGGTCCTTGAATTACAATGTTCTACAAATACACTTAGGGGGTGTTTGGTTCAACTTGTAGAAATGAGAAGGGAATAGAATCAAATGAGGAGAATTAAGGATATGGTAACTGGTACTTTTTAGTTTGTTTGATTTAGGGAATGGATCACACTACATTGTTTGTGATTTTCTTTGTTGTTTAGCTGGATGGTGGTCAACAACGATGGGATGGATGGTGATCAATAGCGGTAGGTGGTGGTGAGTGGAAATCAATGATAATAGATGGTGATAGGCAATAGTCAATAGTGGTAGGTGGTGGTCAACAACGATAGGTGGGGGTGAGAGTGGGCGGTGGTCAACGACGGTAAGGTGGTGGTGGGCAATGGTCAACGACAGTAAGGTGGTGGTGTGCAATGGTCAACGACAGTAAGGTGGTGGTGTGCAATGATCAACAACAAAAGATAATGGTGAGTGATAGTTAATGGCAAGAGGTGGTGGTGGAAAGTAGTGAACGATTATGGGTAGTAGGTAGTGGACAATGGTGAAATGTGATAATAGGCAGTGGCCAGTAGTTTTAGGTGGTGGTTAACAGTAATAGATGATAGATGGTGGTGGGCAGTGGCTAATGATGATAATGGTGTTGGGCGGCCAATGATGGAAGGTGGTGGTGGACAGTGGTCAATGATAGTAGTAATGGTGGACAGTGGTCAACAGTTGTAGATGGTAGTGTGTGGTGATAAAAAATGATAGGCAATAGATGATGGTGGGCAATGGTCAATGGTGGTAATGATGTTAGGTGATGATCAATGATGGAAGGTCGTGATTGACGGTGGTCAATAACAGAAGGAGATGGTGGACGGTGATCAACAGCAGAAGGTGATGGTGGTCGATGGTCAAAAGCAGTAGATGGTGGTGGGTGCGGTTCAACAGTAGTAGATGATGGTGGTTTGAGCTAGTGATTGTTTTGCAGGGTGACAGAAGGAAAGAGAGAGAAGAGTGTTTATTGTTTTTGATGGGTAATTTTTTTAGAAACCTTAAGTGAGGGAAGGATTTCAAATTTTGGGGGGGGGGGGGGGGAAGGAATGGTAACCGATTCCAACCAAATGCCCCTTGGTGTTTTGCATTTTCTGAAACACATAATATACTTCATATAGTTATAGGAAAATTTGCTAATGAGCAAGGACCATTATAAAATGAATATAAATTTGGTACCTGATCAGATGTCACAGAGTTGTGATCAATGAGGTCCGCAGGAAGAACAATTTTGTGAACTTGAGTAACATAGGCAAGAATCTGAGTCATGAGAGACATGAATACACATTATAAACCTACTAGCTTGATTAATGATACATTGGTTTAGTTCCAATACTTAAAAAGCACAACATGATAATTCGGCTTCCTCAGACCAGTAACCAGAAAGGATCTTCATAATATACAAACAGAAACAAGAGACAAGGATACACATTATGGGCTCACCAGCCCGATTACATCAAACAATAACTCACTTTCAAAACTTAAAAGCACTATGATAGTTCAGTTTCTCAGGACATGTACCCATACAAGTCCATATCTTATGAAGACATGGATATACGTTATTGGGTTTTGCATTAGTAGTCCAGGCCAACCTAGTGATGGAATAAGTTTGTTCTGATCTGAATAGAATTATTAACCACTAACGAGAATAAAACTTGCATTTGATAAATAATAGGCTCTACTCCAGTCCAGGTATATATGGTTAGAATGTAGAAATATATATAGGTACATAAAAGGGGGGAGCGAAATTTAGTATTATTCACGAAATATACTACATTCCATGTCAGGCATTCCACCTAAAACCAAAATCTGTAAAAATTCTTGATATGGGGCATCATGTTGCCAAAGTCAACGATTTGTTAAGACAAAGGGGAAAAAGGAAAATGTTTACCTTCATGAAAAGTCATTATACTTGTATAAACAAAATACATTGCTAAAGAATACGAAATGAACATAATCTAGGTATAAAAGAGAAAAGCACAAAAAATAAAAATATATGTAAGGCACGGCACATAGCAGCAGAAAAAGCCTAATGGGGCTGCCACCTAGGGTTGGTGCAAAATGGTCATTTCACTTGGCATCAAATATTAATCAAGAATCAATGAAGCATCAATATTTCAAGGGTACAGTCATGCTCAGTACAACACTCTACTTATGAACAGTGGTATTGGGGATTGAAAAAAGCCAACATTTTAATATTTGACTCTTGGATAAACATGATTGAACACATAAAATACATTATATGATTCTTGGCACTTTTATACTTACATCTATCACAAACTATTTATGGTCAAAATGTACTTTTTGCCCTCTAACTTTCACTCAAGTTACAATTTTGCCCCCTAACTTTTATTTGGTTCAATTTGGCTCCATAACCTTAAAAACAAAGCAATTTAGACTCATGTTAACAGAGTTCGTTATTGGCAAGTACTTGTGTTGTGGTGATGCGTGAAAATTCTGTGATGTGTAGAGACAATGTTATGTATGCGGAATTTGAACTCCAATGGTTTGAATGATTTTAAAACATAATAGTTTTGTTTAATGACAAAAGGGTTCTCATGGATCAAAAGAAATTTGCCACATTAGCTCCACATCAGGGCCAAATATTGCCACATCAAAATTTTCCGTCATTCTAATGGAATTTATTAATAGAAGTCCAACATTGCTTTATTTTTTAGAGGGCAAAACTGAGCCAAATAATATTAGGGGGCAAAGTTGAAACATAAGTAAAGTTGGATGGCAAAAAGTACGTTTTACCCAACTATTTATCCATATAACTTTTTAATGTGTGTGTGCGCCGTGTCTCCTTTTATAAGATTCTGATGTGTCAAATTATCAATGTCATGCTGTTTCCCATGTCAATGTTTCATATTGAATGAAGTGCACCAACCCAGCCATTGAAGGTGTCTTCATTGAAAAAGAAGCTATTCACATCTTATGAATCCATGGATCATGATCAGGCTTCTCATTGTGCAACACAATTTGCATTTTGGTAATACAGACGTCATCCAATATAACAGAAGACATGCTAATAATGAATAACCTGAGTAAAGACAGTCATTTACACACGCAGTATCATCATAGCCACCTGAATAAGGGGATCAGCAATCAGCATCAAGCTTAATGCTTGAACTTTCTATGGTCCATAATTTTACATTCAGTCACATTCTGATTAGACAGTCCTGGGCTTGTGGTGTTCTTGTTTCAAGGCATTTCTTTAGTTGAGAATCAATGAGATTCAAGGGCTTTTTTCAAACAGAAAAGAGTCACAAGACTAGTAACACACCTCAGTTCCTGAAAACTTCCCAAGGATTTTCTTAGCGATGGCACCAGAAGCAACCCTTCCAATGGTTTCTCTTGCAGAAGATCTACCACCACCCTAGAAAGAGTTCAAATGTATGAGCTCAAAGACTATAAGATACATATCTCATGATTATTACTATGGCCATATGATAACATAAAATGCCACTCCCACCATTATATAATGTTGCAAAAGTTAATACCTGCACTGCTCTGACACCATACTTCATGTCATAGGTCGCATCTGCATGTGAAGGCCTATAAGCTAATGACATCTCATTATAATCCTGACAACCAAATAATTTAAGGATGGGAAAGCCTCAGAACATGACAAGGCAAATAAAGGTTATCGATTATGAACAGGTAACACAAACAAGCTAGCATTAGGTACTCACATGTCCTCTCTGATCAGTATTGGGTACAAATACATGGATAGGAGTTCCAGTAGTCACTCCTGCAATTAAAAAAAAAAAAAGAAAAAAAAACTTATAGATCATAACTTATAAGTTCCCTGTTGATAACAACAAGAACAGAGATTTGACCTTCGGAAATTCCTGAGAGTATTTTACACGTATCGGTCTCTTTTCTAGGGGTAGTAATTCGGCTCTGACCTGGCCTCCTATACAAAAACTTTTTACTGTTATTTCTTGAACCCATATTTCGTCAAAAGAAAAGATTACCCAATGGTCATAATTACCAAATTGCTTACTATCATATTTATGAACCAAAAGATTTGTCTTAGAAAATTATTATTATCCATCATTTACACATAGTATTTGTCAAAGTTCAACTAGTCTGATAAGGAAAGGGGATGATTTAATGGCAACTACCTTCTGTCAAGATCCACTTGCAAGTCAGCTTCAGACAGTGAAATGCGAGGAGGGCATCCATCAATTATACAACCAACTCCCCCTCCATGAGATTCTCCATACGTGGTAACACGAAAATGATTTCCATAGGTACTGCCAGCTGCCTGTATCTCTGTAATAATCACTGATATCAGAAATAAAAAATCTTGATTTCTTAGTCCTATGAATTTTGAACTTATAACATATAGCTGGCTTATGAACAAAGTGTTTCCAATAATTCATAGTTTAGCATAGACTCATCTAACGGATATTGAGTGACAACCAAATAGAGGAAAGTCATTTAGCCCAGATGTCATTTAGTGCTCTGCTGCAATACATTTCAGAAGAGCCTACTTAAGTGGCAAATCCAGAAGTGGTAAAATTTGTTAATGACGAAGATGCTCGTATCAGAATACCAGTACACCCTGTACAACCAAATAGGTGAACCCTTTTTGCTTTACCATCTACATAGATTCGCCCACACAGTTCCTACAATCTTTATTGTGCTTATAACTTGTTAAACTTCTTTAACACAGCGTGTAAAAAGCTTAGCATTCAAAAGAAGTAACTCATGGGTTTATTCCTTTCATTATTTCTTTTATAATATTGAATCACTTTGCTTGATTATTTCTTTTATAATATTTGCTTCATTATTTCTTTCATTAACTAAGCCCCATTACCTCTTTCACTATTCAGTGTTGATTTTATAACCTAATCACACTGCAATTCTTAAAAAATATACTGCAGACTTAGCATTACAAGTTTCCTCTTGCAAGTAAACATGCAAAATTTTTCCAGATACATCGTTTTTCGTAATACAATCAAATCATGGCCGCCATGTTGCACATAAAGCAAGAAAAAAAAGAGAAGAAAAGAACCAAAGAAAACTAACAAAACAAGCAGATCCTAGCTGCTAGTAAGTCTCGGATTCCCTTCAAATATTGGTTTTTATCTCAAAATAACATAAATATATTCCATGAACATGAAATTAAACAAGAACACTGAAGAAAAGAACAGATATATAAATCGAGTAAAAGCAATCATTCATCAAAATTCAAGTCATAATAACAAAACCCGTCAAACTATATTGAAAAAAGACCAAGAAGGGTAGCTCACGGAGTCTCTTGGGAATTCTAGGACGAATTGAGATATGAACCGAGACGGATGAGAGATAACCGAGATCAGAATTGAGAGCTGCCAGTCCAGAGAAGCCATCGGTTCTGGAAGCGCTGAGAAATGGTTTGGTGGAGATAGAAGACGCCATTTGATACAGTCAAACGGGTTACAGAGGCAGAGGAAGAAGGAGATGAAGAGGGAAAATAACGTTTGGTTGGTAGCGGAGTGCAGTAGCTTGGGCTAAACGTGAAATTATAGAAAAACTTGTCCCTACCTACCCGCCCTCCAACCTCACCTCCGCAAAATCCAAAATGTCTTTTCTGTTGTTATTATTATTATTATTGTTATTATTATTATTTCTTAATGTAAATTTTTTTACATTATTTTAAATAATAAGATATCAAATCATTAAAATAATAAAAGTAATTAATAATTTTCTTATCAGTATTGAAAGAGATTTTATTAGGAATCTTTTCATTATTCGTAGAATCTCTTATTATTTATGATTATTCTTTTGTAATCAAATAGGATGATTTTATAATTAAGTAGAATTAAGTAAGATCATTTTTTAATTTTATTATCGATTTTTTGTCTTATTTTACACTAGAAATTTAGATTTTTTTTTTTTGCATCTCTATAAACACAATGTGCAAGAGTGATATGTAAATGTATTATTATTATTATTATTCTTATTGTTATTATTAGTAATTTTATATTATTACTTTTATTTTTTTAATACAAGCCAATATATATTAAAAAAAGAAGCAAAGTAATGATTTATAAGAAAATGAGGAATCCGATTCATTTGGAATTTTAGGATTAAAATTAAGTGGAAGGAAGATTCTAATCCCTCCTTCTTATACCGCAAAATATCTCAGGAAATAAGTGTCTCACAACAATACAGAGAAACTAATCCATATGATTTAATTTATTATCATTATTGTTATTTTATTTTATTTTTGTAAATATTTATTTATTATTGTTTTAGCAAGTGATTCTTAACTGCAGCATTTTCGACTGTTTGGCTTTTCAATTTGGGTGGGTGGGTTGGTTAGGTGAGATGGGCGCAAGACAGGAGTGGCTATCTTTAGTTATCATTGTTTGGAAAGTAACGAGGATGTGTTAGGAAACGTAGAATAAGTCACTAAGTTCGGATAAAATACTGTATATTTTAGGTTTAAATTTGTTGAAGGAACAAATTATTCTGGAGACTTTTAAAATATGATTGGAACCAATTGATGTTCTTTGACTTACATCTAAATTTATAACGATGATTCTTTTTAAATATAATTTCAATCAATTTAATTAATAAATTACAAGTGATTATAATAATATTTTTAAATATAAAATTTTTAAAAAATCAACCAGCGATAAATATACAATTTTATAATTAATTTATTCTCTTATTTAAAAATTATATTTTATGTCAATTTTAAAATATATGGATAAAACATTAAATAAATTAAAATTAATATAAAATTTTATAAATATAATATACAATTAATTTTTTAAAATTAAACAGTAGATTTGACGAGAAATTTATCGTATAAAAAATTATATAACGGCGTAAGTTGAGGTGTAATTTTGTAAGTTGGAAATATCAATTGATGTTATTCTTTAAATATTAAGAGAATGAACAATCGACCTATATACTATTTAATAAATACCGTTATTTGAGAGGCCTTCTTTCCTTGTGAAACCACATTAGTCTTAATAATACGACCTTCGCCCTTTTTTTATTATGAAGTCATGTTACACAATTAATAATTAAGTTTTTATCATTTATTTATTCTTACTTTTTTTTTTTATCCTTTTAACTTTCCGAAATTTAGAGATAAAAGAATTAGAATATTAAATCATAATTAATCTTATAAAATCAAGTTTA
>JANHAO010016932.1:0-14170 GCA_026873985.1 Saraca asoca
TAACCCTTAAGTCGACTTAAACGGGCCCCAGCTAGTAAACCATGGCTCTTTTAACCTTGAGAATAGCCCGCTTCTTGTATAATATTTTGGCTTTGGGGAAGGCTTCAATGGGTACTTGTAATCTGGTCTTGCTATGCATATATGTTTGTGATGATGTCATCTATGTTCATGTCTATGTTGAAGCTTTCTCAACACTGCATAACTATATCTTTGAGTATTTGATATCTCATTTTGCTATTGTGATGCATACATGAAAATATGCCGAGGCTGGATTTTGGTTTATTATTGTGAAATAGAAAGCTACTAAAACTCTATGCGACCCTTAGGTTGGTCAACTGTAGTATCTAAACTTCTGGCAGTTTTTCCTCTAGCCATCGCAATTTGATGGAAAATCAAGAGGAATGCAGTTTAGGGCCTCTTTCTAGTGCCAAAATGTTGACATCTGAAATCGATCAAACTAAGTCTGGCACCTAGAATTGCAAGTTAAATGTAAAGAGAGAGAGAGAGAGAGAAAGGAAGAACATGGAGACACCAGAAGTTTTTAATGTAGTTTGGCCAAAGTCAATCGACCTCTACATCCATGGTTATCTTATTTTCTCTGTATATTT
Source organism: Saraca asoca (assembly GCA_026873985.1). Classification (NCBI taxonomy): domain Eukaryota; kingdom Viridiplantae; phylum Streptophyta; class Magnoliopsida; order Fabales; family Fabaceae; genus Saraca; species Saraca asoca. The sequence goes on from JANHAO010016932.1 coordinate 609, forward strand.
TAACAAAGTCTCAATATCTTGTTGTTTATCTCCTTTTACAATGATTTCAACTCCCTTTTATAGTAGGCGGGGTGTTATAATGTATTCTATAACGGAAATGAGTCATTAATTGGTTACACAATAGTTAATAACAGATTTCTATTAAATAGGTAATTGAACGAATGTCTCTGAATTGATGGTCGAGAAAGCCTACTTTGAGCTGCTGACTAGGCCTTGTCCGTAATGATTTGAGGTTACTGCTTTGACCTTTGTTGACCAACAACCTAAGTTTGTGTCTAGCAACCTGATGCCTTGGTCTAGCGATCTCAATATTGGTTAAGTTAGGCTCTTATTAGCTGAGCTTGTCCACTAAACTTTTATCAGCCCATTGGTGCGGTTCCAAAAATGCTCACAACAATTTTCAATGTCTTTGAAATCAAAAAATCAGATTTTTTTATGTGTCTGGATCCTACAAAACTAAAAAATGGACAACATGATGATAATTTCTTGATTGAGTGAGAGTTAAGACACATGTTATAGTTTAAGTATATAAGAAATTCTCAATGATACGTTATTCTTGCTATAAAAAACATCACAATAGCAAGTAAATATCCTTTAAAAAAATTAATTAATGTGTGTTTGTTTACATCAAATAAATAAGGAAAAATATACTTTATTCATTTGTGATATGATTCTAATTTCAATTTATCCATACACGATTTTAAGTGTTAACATGAACCAATCTATAATTTGTGTTATTAACATATTGCCCAACTATGTTAATTTCTAATACAAATATAATGAAATTTGTACATGCTAGTCACGTATTTGTCTTCCTTCATTCATTAAATCGAAATTGAGCTCCTTGTTAATCCAAAAAGGAGAAATTAAAATAAATTAAAATTGCATTAAGCACTTACAATATTCTTTAAAAGAATCCAAAATCATAATATACATTTAAACAAGGGAGCAAACTGATTAGGTATTTTGGACAAATGAAAAATCTTCTGCTTGAGTCATTTGAAACCGATGTTGAATAAAAACTAAAAAAAATGTGATATTAAAGTGTTAGGGTTTGAGACTGAAAAAGAAATGGAAGAAAAGATGATAGAAATCAAGTTTTAGGAGTTCAATTTTGATTTAATAAAAGAAGAAAGATGAACATATGACTAACATGTGGCAAATTTTGTTATATTTAAATGAAAAATTAAGACAGATAAATAAAATATTAACAATATAAATCACAAATTATATCTTTTTAATATTTTAAACTATATATAAATAAATGGAAATAACAATCACATCACATGTGAATAATATATATTTTTCTCAAGAAATAACAATTCTCAAATATTAAAAAACCTAAACAACGATTGTTATTATTTTAATGCTTATGTTTTTCAAGAGCTAATGTAGTAATTTATTCATTTAATTACTTATTTTCTTATGCATTGACAAGTAATCTAGAATCTTTTAATTAAAATAAGGAAGAAATATACTTTATTGATTAATTGTATATAGTCCTAATTTTAATTTATCCATCCATGATTTAAAGTATTATAAAATGACTTGTGGTTTGCACCCACGTGTGCTAATTTTTTATCTAAATATAAAAATTTTGTTACATACCAGTCATTTTATGACTGGTATGTAACAAAATTTTTATATTTACTCTTCCACCTAAATTTGAAATCTTATAAAACTCTTACAAAAATTAAAAATAATTTTTTTTCTGTAGAATTTCATATTTAGATAAAAGGGAAGATTGAAAATGATGAGATGCATCATAATTAAATTAAGACTAATTTTAAAACACCTAATTGATATGTGACAAAATATGTTAAATTTAAATAGAAAATTAATATACGTAGACAAAATTTTAACAATACAAATTATAAATTATCTTTTTATAACATTTTAAATCAAAGATAAATGATTTAAAACTAGAAACATATCACAGGTGAGTAAATTACATTTTTTTTCTCCTTAAAATAATGACTTATCTTCTCATCCATTGTGAAGTAATCTCAAACTCTCAATTAAAGACGAACATATGTATCGTGAAACAAAAACTTAATAAAATTGCTTGTGATTAGTCAAAACTCAAAAAGGATGGTGAAAGAATGAACAAGGCCATGCACAAAATCTTATATATCATTCCACTGTGAGAGGATATAAAAATAAAAATGATAAATAAGTGAAAATAACAAGGCTATAATCATAGAGGATCAAATTCAATAGGATTGGAATGGAAGATCACATAAATTGCAGGAAGCCCTTTTCTTTCTTATGGAATGATTAGGCTCCAATATGACTCCTCAGCTTTCCACTTCAAATTCACTGATCCTCACAATCAACACTGAAGTTGCAAAATCACTGAATTTGTATCGAAGCATTATTCTGTTGTTTTCTTTTTCGCAAAAATAAAGTAAGAATAAACTTGATGCCAAATACTTGCTTAGCTTCAGTAAGTGTTTCTTCTATGTATAAGTTTGCAGGGGCTGGACACACAAGCCATCACTGTCTCTCTAGTAACTGTAGTCAGAAATCAGAATCAGAAGGATGACCAAAATAGAAAGACAGGGTCGTCCTGTGATGTAAAGCTGATTGCCATCTGTTTGGCATGAAAGGGCTAACTACAGCATGATCATTACTCATTACTTCATTAACAAGTCACTAATAATTTAAGGCTTTAGCAATCACCTGCAACTAGCATCATATTCATTTATCGATTTCATGTCCCCAATTTTGATATTTACTCAAATAAGGTTTTCCAACCAAGTTTGGGAGAATTACAAGTACCATAAGTATCAAAATTTCTTTCTGCATCTCAAGTTAACAATGTGATAATAGATGTGAGTCACAATGGACTATAGACATAGCTACTTGCAGCAAATGATGCCAAAAAGCGAGACCATCCTCTAAATACAAGAAATTCACACTTTCAAGGATACCTCATCTTGCCATGATATTTTCCTTTTTCCATTTTTTTTGTCACTTATCAGGGAATTCTTGTGCTTCTTCTTCTTCTCCATACTTGGTGCCTTCCTCCCAAGCTCTTCCCTCCCTCTGCCTTCTGGCTCTATGTTGTCAGACTATATTAAAAGGAGAATTTACTTCAATTTTCTAATATCAATGGGAAACAAAATTGAAATATAATGTTTCACTGTGTTTGCTTTCTATTGAAGGAAAATGCTACTCTTGTAACTGTCATTCCCAACTATTTTTACAGTGGCATGTAGGCCACAATTTCGATTAAATTAATTCCACTTGTCATAAAGCATGTATTCCAATTGGAATCAAACTATGTCACGTGTGCAGTTGTGAAAATGGTTGTAGACAATGGAAGTTGGAGTATAACTACTCATATTGAAAACAATAGTTAGGATTTCATACCTCATTGACAATGTAATTCCTCTCCTTTCTAGTTGGCAGTACATTGAATTCTGCATTTTGATGTAGTCCAACTTCTGACTCAACTTTGGCAAACTGTAACTTCGTTAGATACTTGTGTCGTTGCCTCAAGAACCTGAAGGCAGAAAAGACTCGGTCACTGAATTATTCATCACAAGGAAACATAATATCTATGAATGAATTCTTAATGTATCATACCGAACTTCATCCAGAAGTATTTCTCTCTTGTCCTTTGTGATTTGCAATTTCTTTTTCTTTGCAACATACTCCTGTAACAAAGTCATAATTCATGAAAAAGATTAAGCTACTACTCTAAAATGTCGATAAACTCGAAGATGATAAAATCCCAAAGTATTTATAATGTACCACTATTTGTTTTCTAGATAATTTTAAGTCCTACAATTAGATTAGACAAATGGAAACAGAGACGTCAGAATTTTGATTCCCCATTCACTGAGATCCATGAGAACAAAATCATCTCACAACTAACAAGCCAAGTGAAAAAGGAATTGTTGTTTCTCTTCCTAAATTATCTAGCTTAACAGGAACGACTTAGGGTTGAAAATATAAACTACATGGATGATAATTCCGTTCTTCCTTCTATTGTCACTATCTTCGAAATCAAGCAAAGAGTTTACAGTGACAGAATGTGAGAGAAAAGGCATAATTTAGGCAGAAAGACAAAACACAGCACAAAACACAGATTATCAATATTATAATACAGTCAAATTAAAAACAATTAAGACGTAAAACTCTAACCTTTTGCAGTTCCAAAAAGTCTTCCAGCAAATTCTGGTATTTCCGATTGACCTTTGAATCATCTATAGGAAACCCATACAATTGATGAGAAATAACAAAACCCCTTTTCATCATAACCCCTCAATTTCGGATTTTTAAACGAAATAGGACAGAATCAGATGTGGATTTTTGATTTGAATCACGAAAAGCCCTTTGCTTCTCTTCAAAAATCACGTCTTTCCGGAGTAAAACACCAGAAGGGCAAAATCCACAGAAACAAAGGAACAGAAATAGAAAATCGAAAATCGAGAAGAATCAAAATTGAGACCATTTAAGAGCTATTGATAATGAAATCGCAGTAAAGGATCAAATAGTTCTGTGTATGCTGGTGTGTCTCTCCTCCTGCGAAAACCGAAGGAGGTAAGAACCCGAAAAGGCCCATGAAGGCCGAGAAAAAAAGCAGGCGGAATAAGTGATGGAGAAGGATACAGAGAAGGGCATTTCTGGGAAGTGGTTGAAGATATTGTTTTTATGAAGAGAGCTGTGGTTGGAGGACAATAGAAGACATATCTATCTCGCTTTCCCTTCATCGTATCCTTGCGTTGTTTTATTTTTTGTTTTTGTTATTCTCGTATATGGAAAATTTTCAGTCCAGCTGGGCCAGTTTTTAGTTTACCATTTTAGAGAGAGAAAAGAGTTATAGAAAGAGAAAGGGTATCTTTATCTGGATTGGAAGGTTTGAGTTATGGTAGAGAAAGAAGGAAAGTAGGGGAGAGGAGAGATGTATATGGCTGCAAACATTGCTGTCTCATGGCCTTTGCAGTTGTAACCTTTACATGACTAGGAGAATGGTGAAGCCTCCTCCTAAGAAACAAGGGGAGGTACGAAATTACTACAACACCCTGCCATATAACTAAGGACAATCTTAACTTGCACTTACTTGCCAAATAAAAATAAAGAATCTCATGTTCCAGAAATACCCCCAAAAAAATAAGGAACCCCCAAAATCTCCTATTCTCTATGACTCGTCTCCATCCTTCTTTTTTTAATATCTGATTTATTTTAGTTGTGCTTTTCTTTTATTTACTTTTTTTTTAAACTAGTGTTCTACTTAATCTGCATGCACCTCACCTACTTTATCTTTATACATGAGTCAAATGAAACTATGAAAGTCATCCATACTTAGAAAATTCATGACAGAATTTGTAGATAATTTTTTTTTATTCTTAGTAAGAATTAAACATTGAATTTCACTAAACATTTGACTAATCCTCTAGTTAAATAATGTTCGATTTTTATGGCAACTCATTTAAGAGGAAAGAAAATATATCCATTTTAGCAGAAATAAAACATTAAAATTGTGTCCTTTTTACCAGAAGATATTTGTTATATATTCATTTGTACACTTCACTTTTAATGCGAACATAACAAATTTTCAATAAGTATAAAATGAGTAAGAATGTGAGACCCAGTGACTAAGGATAACATGATTCTTTCACATGATATCATATCATCCTCCAAGTTGGTTCATGTCAACGTTTAAAATTTAGTTTAGAAGTCAGAAATGCTAATCAAGTATAAGTAATATCTGCTGAGATTATTTGATGTCAGGTTGTAGTTGCTTGCAAGCTCAGAAAGTAGCATGTCTACAAACAAGAATCTCATGGTCGTTAGGTTAAGAGATAAAGCCAACAGACAGCAATTGATAAAAAGTAACAAGCAAAGGTGAGGGAAGATATAAGGATTCCTGAACAGGGTAACTGAAAGGAAGAACAACTTTATACCATCAAAATAATCATGTTACACAATGGTAGCCGAAAGGAAAACTCATCATCCAGACACACTATATAATACATGTTTGAACTGCTGCTTTGGCACCAAACCCCCCCTAACTTTCACTTGTCTCTTGTTGTGGTTCAGCCTCAACTTGTCTGTTTGAAGAGGATTGCTCTTCTATTGGCCCAGTGGATTGGCAAGGTTTCTTGAACTGCACCAAGATCATGGTCATGTTATCACACCCCTCACCGCCAGCAGTTGATGGTGCCAAACACCGCTCAAGTACTCTTTCACATACTGCAGAAAGTTTAGTTTCCTGCACGATCAGATGGTTTCATGTCAAAACATAACCTTCTAAAACATATTACCCGCGCTGACCATATTAATCAATCAATCTCTATTCACGCACCATCATGTGGAAAGTTTAAGCACAAAATACTCTCCTGCAGACCATAAAAAAGGTCACTGCCTGTTACTAATATTACCAAAAAAAAAACCGTTTGCATCATACGATATGCTAGTGCCTGCGTGAAAAAATAATGTCTAGAAAGTATAAATGTGCATTGGGTGACGAAGAATGTCACTTGATCCTAACCATAGTAAGAATTTTGATGTTTCTCGGCAACATGCTTTCTTAGTTCTTTGCCCTCAACCAAGTTCAGCACAGTTGGTCATGCACAAAATCTACCAATAATCAAGTTCTCTGATCAAGAATGATGGCTACTTTGTAAACGAGAATATTATCATCTTAACAGAGGAAATCAGACGTCGAAACTCACCGAGTGTAGTTGTTCATGCACAAAATCTACCAATTGCTGGCTCGACATGCAATCCCTGAAATTAATGAAGAAATAGATACCATCACAAAAATTCAGGGGCTTAAACAAGGAGTAACTAAAGGGGTAGTAACTTATGAGTTATGACTGTCAAGATATAGCACTGGAAAAGGAAAAAAGTTGCACCCAAGAAATTGCCCTAAGATGATGAAAAAATACGTGAAAGACAGTATTTGAGTGCATGGGATACACAGCAGAAATTGTAGGGTAAGCAGATCGCAGGTTCATACTAAGTTGGCAGGAACAGAAGTATTTGAAGACTTGAAAAAAGAAGTATTCAAGACAATCATAATATTATCTGGCTAGTGTTGTCTGGGATGAAAATCCTAATGGCTACCATTTTAATTTTGTAAATGACCACTATATCCTCCAAATACATGAAAACAATTTAAATCAAAATTGACATGGAAAATTATGATAAGCATACCATATGCCATCACATGCCAGAACTATAAATTCATCATCATCACAGAGCTCAACCTACACAAATGTCAAAAATAAAAACAAAGTATCAGTAAAATTGATGATTATGAAAGTAGAATATTTAAACAAGTAGCCGTGAGTGAGTCTTAGCCAATTGGTTAGTTATAGGACCAACAAAGTTCAAAGGAATTTGTTAAATCACTTTGGCAGTAAGCAAAATTGTATAATAGGAACAAACTTACAGTGTTTATATCAGGAGCGGCGGTCACAATTTGCTTTTCAGCAGGCAGAAATTTATTCTGCTTAAATTCCATGTCACCTGCAGCAAATAAAACTAGTCAAAGAATGAAAGCTATAGGAACCCAAACTTCTCAAATTAATCCTGGTTTCTTCTCAAGGAAATTTGTGTCCAGAACTAGCAGACACATGTAAGAATACACCGCATATGCATAAAAATTCTGAAATCTTCATATATGTAATTTTAAAACTTGATTGTTTTTCTCTTTGTGTGTGTGTGTGTGTGAGAGAGAGAGAGAGAGAGGAGAAAATTTGCCTTCCATTGGCGCTCTTATTTATCATGTTTACAAATTTAATGGTTGTCTCAGCAGGATGCAGAGAGCCAGGCTACTCACTCTATCTAAAGATTGAAATGGGAAAAGCATTAAACTTACTGATCTCCAGAAACATTAGTATGTCAACATGTAAGTACCTATAGCTCTGGCAAGATTTAAACTGCCATTAACTCGTCCAGCATGAATAAAACCACCAGCTTTTAAAATTCTTTCTTTCTCAATCTCAAGATCAGGTTTGTGGTCCCTGGACAAATTGTAAGCCTGTAGAAAACAGGCAGTCAGAAAAATATATGTAATCTGAAGGAACTCTAGCTTCGGAAACTCACCATAGATATATAGTCTACAAGACAAAAAGGCATAACTATATTTGCACACATTCAAACAGCCTTCTTCAATAACTTTAAACAGTCAAATTGCAGGGCATGTATCATTTCTCCACAGTACTGTAGTTAAGCCACCGCCATAAAATACAGTCGTAGCATACTCCAAAATGATGTAGGATTTCTATTTTAGAAGTTACCTGACCCTTCCTGGATATCACACATCGTGAATCACCAGCATTTGCAACAAATAGCTGGTTATTTCTAATAACTGCAACACAGGCAGTGCATCCTGAAGTTGGTCCAGCAAAATCAGAATGAGGGCCCTGAATATGACAAGGTTCAAATTATGGAGTGTCTATGAAAAAAATAAAAAATAGAAAAAGGGATATGCGGAGAAAATTTTGATTTATAGAGAGAAAACCAGCACATCTGGAGAGACATAAATGCATTATTAAAAAAATAATCTTTATTTCACTTAAAGCCATATGCAGGCGGCAAAGAGCATGTAAGGCCTTTTACCCAAAAAAAAAAATAAAAGAGCATGTAAGGCCAATAAAAAGGTATAGTACTAACAAGTAAAGTTTAAGGTATGCTTCTAAAATGTCATATCTACCTCCTCAAAAGCCCAATCATCAGCTTGGGCATTACCATCACTGCTTCTAGGAGACCAAATCAATCCTTCTATCATTCCTGTAAATTTGTTTATCTTATCCCCCAAGACAGCTAATTCCCTCCATCCCCTTTGACCACGCATCATCTCATCCATTCTGCAAAATAGTATAAACAATAGTTAAACATATTGTACCAGAGATTGAAGTTCCCAACCAAAACCCATTCTTTTCTAAAGGAGAAGGCGTGTAAGACAGTGAAGCCTAGAAGAGGAAATAGAGGTGACTTAATCTTTTTTTTCTTTTATTTTTTTCATTATGAGAGGGAGAAAGGAAATAAGCTGCACAGCTACAACATAAGCAGCAACTAACAAGGGCCACAACTCACCATCACAGAGAGTTTTGTGTGTGTGTGTGTTTGTGTGGTATTCTTCCAATTGCTAAAGCAAGTGTAACACATCTATGGAACTCATATTAGACCATTGTAACCTACATTCTTTTCATACTGGAACAATACTTTCCAGGTTAAAACTACAATTTTACAAAATTATTAGCTGACAGTCGAAAGGAAGCAATACATGGTACTACATTCAAGCAATGAAATGTTAACCTGGTATATTACTAACTAACATAGCACTTCAGCACCAATTTCAATCATGTAATTACAGTTTACGGAACAAAGGAACCACCTGTGAAGAAACTAAACACATGGGGCTTTCTCTTTTCATCTAACCTGAAAAAAGCTTTTTCAAGAGCGGTTCCAATATCTCCAGCTGCATATGAATCACTCTTGAGCACCTGTTGATGAAGATACTTAGCACAAAACTTTGCAACCACCTTACCTGAAAAAATTTGGGGGTTAAGTGAGCACAAAACTTTGATTACAAACTAAACATAATGGCTGCCATGTAGCATTGCCTAACCTCCTCTCCTTTCCCAGGTAGGGATTAGTGAGATTCCTACCAACAATTAATGCATCACATCTTGAAACTTAAGGCAACAAGTACAGGACTCTTCAAATAAAAGCACCTCCATATTTTACCAGAAACTGCTCTTCAAAAGGTATATATATTAGACTAGTGGCTACTTTTTCTTTTTTCCAAAAGAGAGCCTAAAAGCCACCGGGACGACATAACTAGATGGTAGGGGTGGTGCATTTGAGTAAATGCCACATGTTTGTTACCCAGTGTACCAAAACAAAGAGAATATAAAGCAAAGAAGAAAGGATAGCACATAATGATAGATGCCACTGAAGCACAAAGAAAATTTAAAGGCACAACACAAAACTCATTTGACCAAAGAAATTGAAGCCTATAGCCACAGGGATTGCACCTGGAAATCTAAGATCAGAGATACTAAAAGATCACAACATATATGGAACACATTTATTATTCAGTAGTAAATGCTGGCCTTCATCCCTCACATTGATTGGGCAAACCTTTTTAAATCTTACCTCCATGACCATCATAAACCCCAAAAAATGAAGTAGACGCATCCAGATCAGGATATGCAGCATGCTAACATAGGAAAAGAGAGAAAAATCAACAGCATATTTATGGTATAACCGTGTAAGTAAGACCAATCTAAATCACACAAATTGAATTAATTTTTGATATGCACATTTTCAAATGAAGAGCAAAATGGATGCTATTCACATTATCACTAAAAATATCAATTCACAGGACCAATAAAATAATTGCTCCTTTTAGGCAGGCACGAAAACAAATATATAGATTACATTTTGCAGTTCTCCAAACAATATCAGTGTCTCTCAACAAACAGATTAAGTAAAGCCAAATGAAGCATACTCTAAAATAACAGAGTGCAATACAATAGATCACCAGAAGTTAATAAAAACAATCCCTGGCAGACACAGTGCAAAAAATTTCAAGGAATCTTGGGAGTTGGGACTTCCAATTTTCAATGAATCTGCCAATCCGTACCTAATACTTCTAGTACTTTAGCCATTATGAAAGCTAGCAGAGAAACAAACAATTCCGGTGACACAACTAAACAAACAAACAGGAGCGACTAAGTAGAAGTGCAACACTAGAGAGCTCAAAAGAATCAATATTAATGTTGGCTTAAACGAAGTATACTTTCATTTTAGTTCCCCGCAGTTACGTTACTGGTAGTTCACCTTCATTCACTCTCTATATGATTCAGATTTATAGAGAAAGGAGATTCGATATAAGAATTAGCAATAATTCAAAGAATACTCACGGCGTCTTCCATTGTTGCACGCCACCCTTGCATGGACGATAAAGCATATCTGAGACGGTCATTTTCACCATCTTCAGAAAACTTTTCAGTTTTAGGAGTGCTAAGATATATCCCCATAACTATCTGAAAGCTCAAAACAGATGAGCAAAGATTAGCCATTTTTAACAAGCAATGAATGAAATTTATAGCAAAAAGAAGTAATAGGAAAGAAACAAAGTGATTATTTTCCTTCACGTCAAAATTGGCATGGACAGATGCGATTTCTAAACAAACCCAAAAGACTAAGAATTTCTCGATACGATTAGAAAGATAAAAATGAACATAAGCAGTAAGCAAGCGAAGTTGAAGCTCATGACTTCAAACTATATAACATCTAAGGTTTTTTGCCAATTTAAGATTTCCGTGAGTAGAAAAAACAGCAAATCAAGAAAATAGTAATCCAGATCAACCGGAAAGAAAAAAATAAAAAAAACAAAGATCAAGATGAAACTAAAGGCACTAAATTGGAATCAAATATTACAAATTTAAAGTGCAATCCATATTTCTGAGAATACTCACTTAGCCAGGAAGGCCTCGCGGGCAGAATTGAATATCAGAAGCAACTGATAGAGACAGCAAGTAAGAGTAATTTAGAAGTAACTCTTCAGCAGTTGACGAAGACCCAAGATATTTCTACGAGTATAAGAAGTAAGAAGAGTGGAAACAATGATAATAACACAAACTCCAGAAAGCGATGGCTTTGATTAAGGAAGAGATAAGAGAAAGAAAGGAGAATAGGAAACACAATTGCTACGAAATTGTGAAGACTTTGCAAGGAATGATCTTGTGAACTTCTTGATGATGATTAGAACAGCACTTCCATGTCCTCGAGTCTCTCTCTTTTGTCCTGATTTCAACTCGATTTTGTCTACTATTTTCTATTCTGGATCAGCCTTTTGCACACTTGGGCGGATTTTTCTTTATTAAACTAATCAGAAAATTCTCCAAAAGATTATCTTTGTTTATCTTTCTCACTCACCATCCCCATATTAAAGTTGATTTTTTTGTGCCTTAAAGCCATCCGATAACATAGAAGCGTATCCTTGGGCTGGATTTGACTCCCGTGTACAGCCAAATACTGGCTGTCAGCAAAAACTCTTCATTTTCATTTTCTTTTATCTTTATTGTCAAACTACTTTACTTGAGAACCTAATTTGATTTTCCTTTTTCTCTTAAAATATTCAATTCAAATTTCATTATTTTCCCGTTTCAAAAGAAAATGTATTGAAATCACACTCCTCAACTTTTGGGATATTAATTTAATGGCATGGATAAAAATTAAAAACATCTTCATCACCTTAATTTTACTTTGTCATGCTTAAACTGAAACCCAACAAACAAAATTCACACTCATACAAGTTTTCATATCAGTGTTTAAACACAAATTTGATGCGTATAAACATATATATTTGAGAAAAATATATTTTGTTCATACATGATATGATTTTAATTCCACTTATAATTTAAAGTGTTACAAAGAGATAATATATAATTTATATTATTAATATATTATCTATTTATATTAATTTTATATCTAAATCTAATAAATTTTATTACATATTAATCACATATTTTTTAATTCGATGTAAATCACACCTCATCATTTTTAATTTTTTTTTTTGCATTAATCTAAAACCTTACATAAAAATATATCTTTGATTCTGCAAAATTTTTTTGGCATAATAAAGGGTTTGGAATTTAGGTAAAAAAAATTGTAACCAATAAGGATATAATTATGATCAAATTATAATTAATATGTAATAAATTTTATCACATATCAACCACATAGTTTTTAATTCGATGCGAATCACATTGCATTATTTTTAATTTATTTTTTTACATAAATCTAGAACCTTATAGGAAAATGTATCTTTGATTCTGAAGAATTTTTTGGCATAACAAAGGATTTCAAATTTAGGTAAAAAAAACTGTGAATGATAAGGATGCAATCATAATTAAATTATGATTAATATATAATAAAATTTGATATTTAATGAAAAAAAATAAAATATTAATAGTATAAATTATAAATTATTTTTTTAATATATTTTAAATAAAAAATTAAAATTATGAACATATATATAATAATGCTATTATCACACTCTCATTTTTTTTTTTTTTGCATATAAATAAAATCCAAGATTCTAAATCTTGCTCTCATTCCAAAGAATATTTTGCTCTCATATTTTTTTAATAAAATATTTGTCAAGCATGAAAATTATCCACATCTTTGGTCATTGGTACTATTGTTAACCATCTCTAGCTGTGATGGTCTACGATGTAATGTAACTTGAAGCAGGCGAGTTCTCTTAAATTTAGATACCTAACACTTCAAACTAAGACTCTCGGGGAGTTATTTAAGGAGCTGCTTAACTTAAACAATTCACCTTAAGTAATTCTTATCACTGTGAAACAATTAGAAAATTACAACTCAATAGCACAATTGCTTATTAAGCAACTGAATCTTAACATTAAAAATTATTAAAAAACTCAAACCCAGCTATATTTAATTGTTTCTTGCGACAACCAAAGCCTCTCTCTCTCTCTCATTATTTTTAATATATTATTATTAATTAAAATTTCTTATATATTTACTTATTTTTCATTCAAAATTAAAATTAAGATAAATAA
>JANHAO010016933.1:0-14175 GCA_026873985.1 Saraca asoca
TATTTATTGTTTACAGTTATTTTTTTTATTTCATGTGCTATTTTATTAAATTGGGTAGTATATAAAATTAAAAAAAAATTATTAAATTTTTTTTGATTTTCAATGGTTCCAACGGATATTCATCAATTGAAAAAAAAAATTTAAATTATGAAAAAAAATAAAATAAAATAAAATTTCAATGGAATATTCCAACGGATTAATCCGTTGGAATCCAATTTCTAACAGATTATATCGGTCGTGAATTCCATTAGAATCTTTATTCCAACGGAATTATCTTGTTAGAATTTCCGTTAGAATTAGATGTTTGCGACAAATCCCAATTGATATTCTAACAGTATTTGTCCGTTGAATTTTCCGTTGGAGATGAAAAACCTGTTGGAATAATCCGTTGGAATTGGAAATTCCAACGAGGGTTTTTCCAACAGACGTAATCCATTGGAATTTTCATTTCCAACGGATTTTATCTAAAATTCCAATGTATTTGTTTCGTTGGAATTTTGCAAAATTCTTGTAGTGAATCTTTATGAAATGCTAGTGGAATAAAAACATAGATTAGACATAAAATAGAAAATATTTGTCTAAAAAAGAAAGAAATTTACTTCAAAAATATTTTTGTTTTGGTTAAAAATATGAGTAAACAATTAATCCTAAGAGTACCATTTTTAACTCAAATTTATCCTTTTAGAGTATCTACCAAAGGAATTTGTCTTGTAAATTTCAATGGGGCGTGTTTTGAATTTGCCATAGCACCAATAGCTAAAGATGTTGAAATCATTCAAAAAAATGAAGTTTTACTTCAAAATCATTAGAGAAATTTTCTTTCATTATTTAAAAACATTTGATTTTCTCATAAAAATTTCAACAGGATTTAAGATGAGCAAAAATACAATTCAATATCCAAAAAAGGTCTTGACAGATTATGCTATGAAACCTCCTGCATCTCCAAACCATCCAAATCAAGCAATAATTTGTCCCTCAATAGGATCCATCATCTTACCAACTCAAAATAGGTTCACCACTTTGGGAACCAATCCAAATCTTCCCAAGGACCATTTAGAAGCATCCTCATTCTCAATAGCTTCCCCATCTCCTCAAAAATTCTCCCAAAATACTAGCTACTTAGTCAAAAACATCAATATCCCTATCATATTCATAGAATATCATTAAAAAACTGCCAAAAATATCTTACCAAAAGATTTACCTTTATCCTAGAAACCCATGAAAAAAAATCATAGAATTTTATGCCTTAATTCTTATCCAAACAAGATCCATGGAATTAGAACACAAAGATGATCCATCAAATCCAAATAGAATATCATTCTCAACTCTCAAAATTATTCAAGTTCTTACCATTCAAGATTAGAGACAATCTCTTTTTACCCATAAAACCTTTGAAGTTTACTATAAACCTCCAACCTTCAATTATGAAGACTATGAAAAAGTTTGGTTCAATATTCTTTATTACAACAATTATTCTCATTCTTGGTTTATTCAATTTACTCCAGTATGTTCAAAAGAACTTATTGCATGGTTCTTAGAATAGTTCAAAATCTGTGGACCATCTCCTCAAATTTATTATCCAAAAATTGAAGAAAAGTTTTGAATTCTTTTTGTCAAGAATAAGCCAAAACATGGAAAACTTCAATACTTCTATATAAATTTTAAAATTGCATGGATCCTATGTGAGATTACAACTTCATGCATAAATATCAACAACCTTGCCCATTAAGTTTAGGAAGAATATTCAAGGTTAAATGGTGGGCAAAATTCAAGATCAAATTTGCAAATCTTTAGGTTGTTCAAAAGTATTTAAAATACAATTCTCAGCTGATGGCATTATCTCAAGAGCAGACTACCTTTTTAACATCAAAAAGCAAGCTTTTATCTCAATTATCTAGAGCTACTTCAAAAGAAGAGTTAAAACAAAAGTTGCTAGAGACCTTGTCTCAAATTGATAGTGATGAAAATAAAAATAATGAAGAAGCTCAATTAACTCTCAATCAAAATGAAGATGATTTTTCAAAGTAGACCTTAATCAAATTTAATAACTTAGAAAATCTTTCTTTAAAAATTCTCTGACAAAACCAAAAACTAAAAGGTAAATGATGAAAAGAAATTCCATCAAAATGAAAGGTGAAGAAAGATTCCTTTCTCAAAAGAAGACAAAAAGGCATATCAACAAGAGACTCAATAATGCATTAAGGCAAATTGAAGAAGAGATTTAAATCTGAAAACCAATTTCAAGAGAAGTTTCAAATATGAAAATCAAAGTGAAGAACTAATTGAAGTTTGAAGCACTAATCAAGCCCTATAAAAGAAGATTAGATCAAGTGTTCAAGGCAGGACCAAACCAACCTCTTCAATTACTCATCTAATTTCCTAACATTCAATTCTCAAATATCTCCTGTAAACTTTTCTCTATTCTTTCCTCAATATTTATAATTTTTTTTTCAATTTCAAAATCATTATAGCAAACTTGCATTTGGTCAATAACATTTTTGTAAGTTTTTAATCTCTGTATTTTCAATTTCTATATTTATTCACTATCTACAATCATGAACACTTTATATTGTATGATTTTCATTACTATGCTTCTATATTGCATCATTATTTTCAACATTATATCAATATTTTTTCAAAATATTCAAAAAAGCTTAAAAAAAGGAAGACAAAGAAGGAAATCAATATTTAAATGCTATTCAAAGAATTCAAATTCATGTGGCTTTTTCAAATAGACTTAGTCGTTAATAATTAATTCCACAAAACTCTTTAGGCATAATACCATTCAAATAATATCAAAAGACAAATGCTAGTGGAGTCGAAATGTAGATTAGTCATAAAATAGAAAGTATCTATATAAAAAAGAAAGAAATTTACTTCAAAAGTACTTTTGTTTCAATTAAAAATATGAGTTAACAATTAATCCTAGGAGTACCTTTTTTAAGTCAAATTTATCCTTTTAGAGTATCTACCAAAGGAATTTGTCCTTTGGATTTCAATGGAGTGTGTTTTGAATTTGCCATAGCACCAATAGCTAAAGATGTTGAAATTATTCAAAAAAAATGAAATTTTACTTCAAAATTATTAGAGAAATTTTCTTTTATTATTTAAAAACATTTGATTCTCTCATAAAAATTTCTACGAGATTCAAGATGAGCAAAAATACAAGTCAATCTCCAAAAAAGGTCTTAGTAGATTATGCCATGAAACCTCCTACATCTCCAAGCCATCCAAATCAAGCAATAATTCTTCCTTGAATAGGATCCACCATCTTACCAACTCAAAATAGATTCTCTACTCTGGGAACCATTCCAAATCCTCCCAAGAACTATTTAGAAGCAGCCTCATCCTTAATAGCTTCCACATTTCCTTAAAATTCTCCCAAACTACTAGCTACTTTGTCAATGACATCAAGATCCCTATCATATTCATAGAAGATCATCAAAAAACTTCTACACCTCAAGAGTATGCCAAAAATATCTTACCAAAATATTTTACCTTTATCCTAGAAACCCTTGAAGAAAAACCAAAGAATTTTATTAATTAATTAATACCCAAACAAGATCCATAGAATTAGAACACAAATTTGATCCATCAAATCCTAATAGAATATCATTCTCAACTCTTAAAATTATTTGAGTTTTTACCCTTCAAGATTAAAGACAATCTCTTCTTACCCATAAAACCTTTGAAGTTTACTATAAACCTCGAACCTTCAATTATGAAGACTACAAAAGGGTCTGGCTCAATATTCTCTATTACAACAATTTGTGGACTCTTTGCATGGTTTTCAGCATAGTTCAAAATTTGTGGACCATCTCCTCAAATTTTTTATCCAAAAATTCAAGACAGCTTTAAATTCTTTTCCTCAAGAATAAGCCAAGACATTATAAACTCCAATATTTTTGTAAAAAAAATAAAATAAAATTGCTTGGACCTTATGTTTGGATTACAACTTTATGCATAAATATCAACAACCTTGCCCATTAAGTTTAGTAACAATATTCAAGGTTAAATGGTGGGCAAAATTCAAGATAGAATTTGTAAATCTTTAGGCTATTCAAAAGTATTTAAAATACAATCCTCAGCTAATGGCATTATCTCAAAAGTAGACTTCTTTTTTAAATCAAAAAGCAAGCTTTCAGCTCAATTAGTTTGAGCCACTTCAAAAGAAAAGTTAAAACAAAAGTTGCTAGAAACCTTGTCTCAGATTGCTAGAAAACTGATGATACAATATCCCTCCTTTCAAAAAAGCTTTTTCAAGAACATAAAAAACATTATAATATTTGCACATAGGACTTATTCAAGTAGCAGCAAAACCTCTCCATAAATTGGGAATAAATTCTCCAATACTAATAGTTTAAGAGATTCAAGAGCCGTAACCTTTAAGGATTTAATATTATCTTGTATGCAGTTAAATCTTCATAATGGTTCAGTCTATTTCAATTATTTTCTAGATTGCACAGTAGCTTTAAGTAATCTAGAAATGGAAAGATTTTTAACTTAATTTGCTTGTCAAAACCAAAATGGAAAGATTTTTAGCATTGCTTGTCAAAACCAAAGAAGGAATTTAGATAGAAGGAACCAAACATGTAGACATAATTTATAGGATTCATTACAAGATTATGAAAACTAAGATCAATAATAAAACTTTAAGAGTATCTCCAAAAGGTGAAATTGTCCTAATAGAAGTCAATACCAGAACCTGCTCTGTCGTTAAGCCGAAAGCTTTAAAACGTGATCAAATATCTTTCATAGATGAATGGAAATTAAAGGATATCATGCCTTCAAAAATTAAAGAAAATTTAGCGGTTAATGAAATTATAGAAAGACCATCTAGAGATGTAAATTTAAGATTTGTACATAAATATTCTAGACTTTCAAGATTCCTAAGAGATTTCAACATTAGAACCCCTTCAATATCAAGTTACTTTCTAAGAAAATCAATATTCAACTTCAACACTAGATTTAGATCCTTAGAATCATGTAAATCTCGAATTTAGACCACCTTATATCAAACTTAAAGGAATAAACTATAATGAAAATCTTCCAGAATCTCAATATAAAATAGAATATGTTTCAACTAATGAACCCATTTTACCCACCATTTCTTTATATATATATATATATATATATATATATAAAGATTAATTTTGTGAGAAAAAATCAAGTGTAAGACATTTTTCTTTCATCTTTCTCTTTTTAATTTAATATGTCCTTTATAAAATTCAAATTAAAGTGAAATGATCTTACTTATACAATAAATATAATTCATTATATTAAAAGAAGGGTTTTTTTTTTTAATTCTTACGAAGCTTGATTTAAGCAGCATAAGAAAAAAAGTGCATTCTAGGTGTTCGAATGGAATCTAACAACTTGTTTGTAGTTATGTCACCATAATAAACTTTTGTTTTTTTCTTAGTGGCCCTTTTTAATTTATTAACATTTTTATTTTAGGAGAAATAGCTTTAGGTTTGATGTGATCTCCTGGTAATTAATTGTTACTATAATTCCCATTGACCCTACTTCCATTTATGTCCCATCCATATCTTCAAATTTCAATCTCCATACATTTTGTTGGTACCCATGTGTACAGATTTGATTGCTGTCCTGGAAATCAACGCCAGCAACCAAACAAACACATTATCAAGAGTTTGACACCCTTTCAACTTTTTAAGGGTTAGTGCAGAAAATCATCAACTTGTCGTTTACATCTTTTTGTTCTTCTAAGTATTTTGCGAAGATCATGATTAGCTAGCTAGAGATAAAATAGAAATTGGAGGTGAAGTGCGCTATCGAGTTTAGAAAAAGAAAAGGTAAAATGATTCCCACTCGGGAGCTAGTTTATAAACTTCAGGCATGCAACTTTGTTTCTGTTTATGATCTTTACCTTTAGCATGTCCTGTTTGTAAAGTGAACAAAAACAAGAACGTGGATTCAACCTCTTCCTTATATGCCAATCTTCTTGTGTGGTGGATATTTTATCTCCACTCATGCACTATCCTTTGAAAGAGAATGATAAGCAATGAGATTCAGAAATAAATTTCAGTCCTACATATATTTTATATGAATAAAGATTATGTTAGAATAAATCATGTGAAACAATATTTCTCTTTTATCATTCTCTTTTTTTAGTTATTGCTAGGTCATCTATAAAATTCAAATTAAAATAATAGGATTTTAATTGTTTATATAATAATATTGGCTCATAATATTTCATTATATTAAAATAATGGCTTAAATGCATTTTTGGTTTCCCAATTTTGTTCAAAGTTACAAATTTATCCTCCTGTTTAATTTAAACAATGTTATCCTTCATCTATTCTCAAGGTTGCAATTAGTTCATTCCATCTAGCTTTCATTTAAAAAGACAGAACTTGTTGAATAGACATTTATTTATTTATTTATTTAACATGCTATATGTTTCCTTATTTAGCCATAGTTTAGATGGAAAAAGTGAGAAATTATCTTAATCATGTGAGTTGCATGTAAGTGACCGCTCAACCTAAATATTAAACTTTAATCATTTTATTTTAATACTAATTTCTTTGACAACCTTTAATTTGCAAAACTATTCCAGAAGAATTGCAGAGGATTCCTTCAAAGCAATGACAAGTAACGACAAACCCTAGACTCTTCCTGATCCTCTAGGCTACAAGTTCAGGTATTTTTTGAACTTTTTTCCTTGTACTATTTGTTGATTGAATAACTATTCTAATCTACTTTGAAAGTTCTATGTTTATTAAATGAAAACTGAACAAAAAGAATTAATTGTAATATTAAATAAAGAGAGAAAGTAATATTATTCAAATTAAAAATATAGAGATGAAATTATAATTTTTAATAAAATCAAAGGATTAAAAATATATTTAAACATAAAAGATGAGTATTTTTCATAATTATGTATATATGACACATATCACTTTTCATAAAATCAAATAATCAAATATGACAATTATGAATCATCAGCTCATATCAGAAAAGCAGATAGTTTTTTTTTTTCTTTCTAAAAATGAGGACAAAAGAAGCTTAATTTAAGCTACATAAGAAAAAAGTACATTGATATTAAAATGGAATCTAACAACTTGTTTGTAGTTTTGTCATCATAACAAAAATTTTGTGAACTTTGACGTTAGGACAAACACCTTTTGGTTTGAGCACTTTATTAGTACTTTCGAGTGGAGAACAAACAAACAAATAAATAATAATAATAATAAGCATGAGCTAGCTAGTTCTCTCTTTCAACAAATAAGATGTTAAAGTGCACTCTTGGTGTTGAGTTTTTCTAAGATTCTTGAACATCTACGTCGACATCAAACAAACATATTATCAAGAGTTTGACTATCTAAAGTGCACACTCCCTTTCCACTTTTGAAGGGTTTGTGCGTGGGTTGGAATCAATCGGCATGCATCTTGTCTTGATTAATTCAATTTTTATGATGAGTTTAATCTTATCATTGTAACTATAAATAAAAAAAGAAGGGTTAATAAAAATTGACTACACATCTAGCATTTCGAATTAGGTTTATATTGCATGAGTGAATATGAGCTTCACAATATCATAGATTTCATAACTTTTTCATGACGTAACGCAGTTATGTATACTACTAACATCACTCAATCTAAAAAAAGTTATCTTATATGATTAATTAATTCTTGTAATATGCTTTTTCTTAACAGTGAACAGAGATGCTTGATATCACTTAGATATTTACTTGTGTTGAATTTCTGTAATCTGTCCTCAACTGTGAAAGTTAAATCTTCAAAAAGCTACTTATTTAGTTTATAATGATGAATATCTCTTCACCTGATGGGTGTAAAGTTTATATATTATAACTAGGTAGCTTGCATCAATTATTGCAACAAGAAGATTTGGATTAACTTCACTAGTCTTGAACCTGTGGGGACATCCAAGAAAAAAGCATATAAGACCAATCTCTTGTTCAAACTTACACACCCACAACATTTGAACTTCTAAAAGCAGATATAGGTTTATTCCAAAAGTGACATTTTAACCATGTGGTCTCGTATAATCATATTTCTGAAATTAAAGTTGTCATTTTAAAAGAGATTAAAGTGCATCTTTTGTGAAGAACTTGACTCATGACGGGAGTATGAATCTTTTTTTTTCCTTTTAAAAAAGGAATATATGAATTTAGAAGAAAGATAATTATACAAATCATTTTATATTTAAATGATAAATTTTAAGATAGAAAATTGTGTCTTTATCTCTTCAAAAATAAAATAAATTAAAAAAAAATCCCACAACCAGATTCTTCAAAATCCATCTGATCTGCAACAGACAAAAAGTTTATCAAGATACAAACTATAAGACTATTAGTTGCTGCTTGAAACAGTGCCATCAACACTTTTAGCTATTCATTGATTTAATTGAGTGTTATAACTACAGGTTCAGCAAAAGAAAAAGAAAAGCGACTTACGGAACCAACTATTATTTCTTCCTTTTTGTATACAGCCCCACTCCTCAGTCCCTACTCAACAAAAGTTTGAAAGCTGCATGCATCAGTTGTCTTGTCTGCATCATGATCATGTACTATATATGGATTGACCTTGTATTGACTTGGACTATAATTAATTTAGCTGAAGTGCTTGATACATAGTTGATTAATTGTAAAATCTTTTCCATGTGAAATAATGACTAAGCATTCAATATCTTCTGTTGGTGCAGTTTTCCCACTAAGTTCATATTGCATGTGAAAGGCACATTTATGGTGTGAACTTGAACCTTAATGTAAGGCAATTATGTATAAAATTAGATTTTATATTAAAAATTCAGTGTTCTATACCAATAACTAAATTACTCGATTATTGATATTCTATATAAAATTATTCTTTTGGAGTTTACATGATTCATTCATTTATAATTTTTTATATTTAAAATAATACATAAATATTCAAAATTTAATTTACAATTTACAATTGTGATATTATTATTATGAATTATATTGTAATAGTAACTTTTTATAATTTTGCATTATAATGATCATATTTTCTAGTATTATGTATAATTTTATTAATTATAATAAAATCACAATATGATTGCAACCACAATTTAAAATCATACAAAAAATAATCGATTTAAAACATCATAAAGATAGATATTTGGTTATAATTAATTCTTTGTATATATAACTGATTAGTATAAAATTAATAACCTGTTTAAATCAATCATTGCAACAAAAAGTTTTGGAATCCATGGGTACATCAGAAAAATGCTTTAGAAGATCAACCTCTTCTTCACACAGCATAATCTAAGCTTTTTCAAAAGCACATATGGGTTTATTCCAAAAGAGCCATTAGCCATGTTGTCTTATATAATCATACTGCTGAGATTGAAGCTACCCTTTTTAAAGAGATTAAACTGCAGCTTTTGTGAAGAATTTGTGCTCGCAATGAGATTCTTGAAAATCTATCTCATCTGATGCAGATCCGACAAAAAGTTCGTCAAGAAAGAAACCATCAAAACGGTGCCAGTGCCATCAATACTTTAGCTTTCATCTTTTTAATTGAAAAGTTATAATAATCAATTTCAGCATAAGAAAAAGAAAAACGAGAGAACCAACTATTCTTTCTTTTGGTATAACCCCACTCCTCAGTCCCTAACTAACAAAGTTTAACAGCTATATATGCATCAATTGTGGGCCAAAAGATTAATGGTAAACACTTGATTCGTATATATTGTAATCAAATTCAATCCATGTGAAATTGGCTAAATAACGTGACTTTTTTTCTAGTTTATTATCTGTGCTGCAATCCATTCAAGTGTTATTAATTTAAAATCTCTCTTTCAAAAATGAATTTGATATTTCAGACTGTACTCAACTCTTGTGTTTTTTCTCTCACTCATTAATTCCTTCTCTTTGCATGTTCTATGTTGTTTTGGTTTCTCTGTCACGACCATGGATGACAGACCCATTGATCTTGCTCTTCTCTTTTTGGCAGTCTCATCAAATGAGTATGATTGCTCTATGTCTTGGTCCTCATCATTCATGCAAAATCTGATGGTCGTAATTCACCCTTCTCACTCAGATTAATACTTTCATTTTATACATCTCTCTCTCTCTCTCTCTCTCTCTCTCTCTCTCTCTATATATATATATATATATATATATATATCACATATGCATGTATGTATTTATTTATTGTGTGTGCAATACATTATATATGAATGTGTTAGTATCTACTTTTGATTGCAAATAGTTCGTCTTCAACGAGTCCCGATAGATATAGTGTAATAGCCTTTATTTCAAACACCAAAGGAAGAACCTCTTATTTTCTCGGATAACAAAGATGTTGATCCTTCACACGTACAGTACAGATCTTAGACAATAATAACATACCACAGTCAGAGTAAGTAAAGCAACAACTATTATTACACAACCAATATTACTAATCACTATAAACTCACACCAAACAATATAAGACAGGTCAAAAAGTATCATAATTATAAACATGAAAATGCAGCGGCAACTTTCTCTCCTTATTCGTTTCTGCTCCATGTAGACAATCACTTGTTTCTTCAAAGCCTCTCTCTCGTGCTCTTTAATTTGAACTGGAACTATCTTCCTACCTTTGGATTAAAGTGGTCTAAATCTTACACAACCCGTAAGCCTTCGAACTTTCAGTTGAAAGATATGTTTCTTGTGATCATGATGATACCGAATTCAGATATCAGCTGAAAAATGTCTTAAACAGTGAAGAAAACTAATTAAAATGAACACAAACCTGAGCTCAATGTCTATACAACTTGTTGACGTGCAAGTTCAGTCAATCAAAATGTCTAGAAACCCCAAATTGCAGATTAAATGTAAAGAGAGAGAGAAAAGGGAGGCAGCAGAAGTTTTTAACATGGTTCAACTGAGTGCAATACTTTACTTTCATAGTTATTTTATTTCTCAGTTTTTTTGTTGAGTATTGGTATCTGTTGATTCATTGTTCGTCCCTTGTACAATGATTTCATCCACTTTTATAATAGTTAGGGTATTATAATTTGAATGTAAATCAATTATAGATAAGGATCATGAGTTTATTAGGATTACATAGTGGATAATAATGGATTCCCATTAAAATAGGAAAATAAATGAATCTCCCTAGATTGATTGTTGAGAAAGTGTGCTTCGAGCTGTGGGCTAGGCCTTGTCCCCAATGACCTAAGGTTGCTGCTTTGATCCTAGTTGACTAGCGACCTGAGTTCATGTCCAGCAACCTAATGCCTTGATCCAGTGACCTCAATCTTAGATGAACTTGGTCCTTATTAGTTGGATTTGTCCACTGGATTTGTCCATTGGGCTTTTACCAGCTCATTTATATGATTCCAAAAAATACCCACAATATTAGCCCCTAACTCTCAATGTGTTTTGTAGACTGGGAGCTATAGTTTGTTAGTAAAAGCTCGATCTTCCATGCCATCACGTAGACTTCTATAGTACTAAGTTTCATCTCTTAAATGTTCATATGTACATTTACCTTAGTGAACGAGGTTTTTGATGAGTTGAATGCTTGGTAGGTTACAGATAATAATTCAAAATGTTGGCATGAATGCGCCTCAGCTAGCAAACCATGACTTTATAAATATGTCAAGCTGAACGCCCAGTAGGTCGAATGAATGCACCTCAGCTAGCACGTGTTGAGTGCCCAGTAG
This sequence comes from Saraca asoca, assembly GCA_026873985.1. NCBI lineage: Eukaryota > Viridiplantae > Streptophyta > Magnoliopsida > Fabales > Fabaceae > Saraca > Saraca asoca. The sequence goes on from JANHAO010016933.1 coordinate 11,663, forward strand.
CACAAGTTGAGTGCCTAGTAGGTCACAGTAATACGCCTCAGGTAGCACGAGTCGAGTGCCTAGTAACACGAGTCAAATGTGTAGTAAGTCACATAAATGCACCTTAGCTACCATGAGTCAAGTGCCCAGTAGCATGAGTCGAGTACCCAGGTAAGTCACACGAATGTGTTTAGCTAGCACAAATCGAGTGCTTAGGTAGGTCACACAGATGTTCCTTAGTTAGCACAAGTTGAGTATCCAGGTAAGTTGCATGAATGCGCCTCAGTTAGCACAAATCGAGTGCCCAGAAAGGTCGCATGAATGCACCTCAACTAGTACAAATCGAGTGTCTGGTAGGTCGTATAAATGTGCCTTAGCTAGCACAAGTTAAGTGGCCAGTAGGTCATATGAATGTGCCTTAACTAGCACGAGTCGAATGCCTAGTAGTACAAGTCGAGTACCTAGGTAGGTCACACAGATGCACCTTAACTAGCATGAGTCGTGTGCTTAGGTAGGTTGCACGGATGCACCTCAGCTAGCAAGAGTCAAGTGCCCAGGTAGGTCACACAGATATGCCTCAGTTAGCACGCCATGACTTTGTCAACACTGAGAATAGCTCGCTTCTTGCATAATACTTCACTGAAAATTTAATCAAAGATTCATAGACATAAAAATTATATATGCTTTTATTAGTTTCTAAATAACATTACAGGATTAGAACGATGAGCACAAATTTATCGAAAATATGGGCACATATGTTCAGCATTCCAAGCTCATGGAACTTTAGCCCTATTCATATTTATTAAATGATGAGGTCTATTTCCCATGTCTTCCTTAATTATGTATGGGCTCTTCCAATTTGGACTTAGTGTCCTATCACTATCCTTGCGAGCTCCAGGAAGAATAATACGCAGTGTGAGATCATCGATTTTGTAGTTCGAACTCGAACCTTCCTATATAATACTTTGCTAGAAATTTATCAAAAATTAGTGAACACAGACATAAGAATTTGAGGACAAATTTGGGTGCTTTCATAATATCTGAAATATCTAAATAACATTATAGAATAGTGATATGGTACATCCTTGGTCATCAGAGTGGCGATTTAAGGTTCTATGCCTTCTCTGCCTGTGACCTGGTGAGTATCGATCTAAGATATATCCCCGACTAGTCCTTTCGAGCTTTCAACTCGATTCAAACCCCCATATCGCTAATGATCTCCATAATCATCCTAGCAAGCTTGACGGACCTCTGATCTTGGCCATAGGTTGAACGAGTGAACTGAATGAGTGTGTTGAAGTACTTCTCTGATTAGCTCTCCTCCTAAGCTCTTTCCCTGCCTGCTGGAGTTCTTCTTTAGGCACAACGACTTTATCCTGCTTTTGTAGGCCCTGAGCTTGTGTCTGAGTCAATGCCTTAACTGCCTTAGCCAACTCTCTCACCGTTTTCTCAAGCTCTTCATGATGCTGATACCACGCTTGTACTCCATCCATCCTAGAAACAATAACAGCAGGTTAGCGAGGGGCTGTTGGGGGCATGCCAGTGGTAACATCAGTGGTGGGGGCAGTGGAAGTGCCTACTATAGAAAGAATTGGGTCTCTCTGTTGTTTCATGTGATTGTCAGGCTGATCAGTTGCAGCATCTAAACTTTTGGTAGTTCTTCTTCTAACCATCACAATTTGATGGAAAATCAAGCAGAATGCAGTTTAAGGCTCTTCCTCTAGCGCCAAAATGTTAACGTGCAAATTCGGTCAACCAAAAAGTCTAAAAACTCCAAATTGCAAATTAAATGTAAAGAGAGAGAGAGAGAGAGAGAGAGAGGCACTAGGAGTTTTTTAATGTGGTTCGAGTGCAATATTTTATGTGCACGGTTATTTTATTTCTTAGTCTTTTTACTGAGTATTTGTATCTGTTGATTCAGTGTTCATCCCTTGTACAATGATTTCATCCCTTTTATAATAATTGGGGTGTTACAATTTAAATGTAAATCAATTACAGATTAGGATCATGAGTTGATTAGGATTACATAATAGATAATAACGGATTCCTATTAAAATAGGAAACTAAACAAATCTCCCTAGATTAATCATTGAAAAAGTGTGCTTCGAGCTGCGGGCTAGGCCTTGTCCCCAACAACCTGAGGTTACTGCTTTGACCATAATTAACCAACGACCTGAGTTCGTGTCTGGCGACCTGATGCCTTGGTCCAGCGACCTCAGTCTTAAATGAATTAGGTCCTTATCAGCTAGACTTGTCCATTAGACTTTTACTAATTCATTTGTATAGTTCCAAAAAATACCCACAACATGACTCAGTATGAAATGGGTAAAAAGAAACATGGCTAGAGTTTTTGAGAGATGGATGGTAAATGGTAAGTCTGTATAAAAATATATGTGTGTACGAGAGGTTCTCAATTTGATGCCTAGCACTACTTGATTGGTTGGTGGAACCACTACAAAAAAAATGGATTTTAGCCACCGAAACTGCGACCGAATTTTTTCGGTCTCTAACTGCCACCAATTTGCGACTACATT